>PVJD01001415.1:0-268926 GCA_004026545.1 Mormoops blainvillei | reverse complement strand
TGTGTCTAGGAGAGCAAGGAGTCAATGAGGCTGCTGGGGAGTCAGTCGAAAAAAGAGCAGGTTTACTCAAAAGGTTTCATCTACTCTCATTTAATACCTTGTATTTACTTAGTCAATCATTTAAGGCTGGAAGATAGATTACAGAAAAGATACTAAAAAGAGACATTAAAGATAGAGTGTCATTGTCATGTCCCTCAATGTTATATAACGTTCATAGAATATTTTGGAATTATGCAAACTGGGGGAGGCTTTACAACTAGGCTCTAATTAGCACTCACCATTGCATTCAGCAAATTAAATTTCAAAAATTTATTTACAGAATTAATGCATACTATTAATACCTTTTCACAGATTGCAAAATTTACCCACATGAATTTAAATTTCATAAAAAAGTATGCTGAAACACTTTGGCACTCTCTCAGAAGCCCCCCCGCCTATGTTATCTTGGTTCAGTAACTTGATACTTTTATACACCATCAATGATGCTGAGAACTTCAAATCATCCAAATTCTTTAAAGCGGAAATAAATTACTTACAAGGCCAAAAGGTGAAGTATAAAATGTTATACTTAGTTTTCATATATTATTATCTAATGAACTTTTATGGTTAATTTAATTTCAGAACTAGTATCATGTATAATAGTTATATAACATGTTTGTACAGTGAGTGTTAATATTTTTTAAAAATATTTAAATGAGCAAATTTGCCTCAAAATATTTCTTGCATTAATAAACATTTTACATTTGTTCCTCTTCTAAATTGTAAGCCTCTAACCTATTTGATTAATTAGTAAGGAAAATGGAGTTTTCTGATTCAAATCCTGAATGCCAAGATTTAATTTAAAGTAGAGTCTCTAAGGCACTATTGAAAAGCCCTGGAAATATGGGGAAATAATGGAAATGCTGACAGACCACATTTGTGCTGCTATAACAAAACCTGACTGGAAGATAAATGTTTCATGAATTAAAAAAAAATTAAAAAAGCTTTTTCGATCCAGCTTTGTTCCCAAGATAAAAGTGAATTTACTCTTTTAGGAGTGTAGGGAATATGTGAGTTACTAATATGCTAGTCTGCAAACAGCTTTAATCAAAAGTAATACCCAAACCGGTGCATTAAAATTTGGAATAACTTTTTTGATGAAATCTTGTCAGAGTGGTTTTCTTTCAAAAAAGTGAAAAAAATGAAAAAGAGGAAAGAGTCTTAATAAAAGTAGTCATGTGACCTAAAAAAAAAAAGAGGTTATCTCTGATAATCTTCTATTATGGGCAAGACCCTAATTCAAGTTCTTCCAAGTAGTTGAGGGAGGAGCAAAAGTTTCCCTTGAGCTTCAGCTAAAGTTTCCTTAGCTTGAGCTAAAGTTGCCTTTAGCTCAAAACAATTTGCATACCATAGAGGTACATCTTGAGGTGACTCTGAACCCCCTCATTTCCCACTTCTGAAACTTCTCTGGAAGTTTCTCACATTCCAGAAGTTTGGGTGGGTATATTCTTCTATATCTCATTAACTCATTCTCCATCTTGAGAAAAGTTCACTTAAATTAAAAAGCTGTGTCTCATTTCAGGAGGCAGTGATGCACGTTGGCTTCCAAAGTTAAGCCTATGGAGCAAGTAATCACGTGTTTAGTAAGAGGTATCTCTATGGAAGCAAAAGGAAAACAAAGGTTAATCACTGGAACAGAGTGTATTCTCAGTTTCTGAGTTCCGAAGGCAGGCAGTCAAGATTTCTAGATGTCTATCTCAAATTTTTTTCAGATGGAGCGAAGGCAGGCAGTTACAGTCTGATAAATTTTCCTGGTCTGCAGTTTTAATGTTTTTGATGATCTTTCTGCAGCAGGCATGAAGATTGTCCATAGATGAGCTGTTGTGGGGATTTCTCTGAAGTCTATATCAAGTTTTCCAACTTTAGCAGGCATGGCCTTAGAAAAGGGAAGTTTTAGCTCTCAATTCCAATCAAAGAATGAGAAAATGAAAATGTTAGTTGCAGGGTTGCAGCCACATATTCAAGAAAACTAGAAAAATTCAGGATCCAGTGGAGTTTGTAGGTAGAAAATAAATAAAAAGAAGAAGAAGAAGAAATGAACAGCACTAGAATCTAATTTCCACAAAGGTATATTATGGTTTCTATCAAAACAATTATTCTCTCTGAAATCACCCCTATCTTTACCAAAGATAACCAAATTAAGACTAATTTATTTGCAAACAATCTAGTTTCAATAACCTTGACCTGATTATAAGTCCAGCAAGAATGGTAATTAATCACCAAAAATAGTAATTAACCAAAAATTGCTGGAATTTTTCATAAGGAATCTTCAGATTGAACATAAGAAGGCCTCTTGAAGTAAGAAGCTAAGCCACATACTTGCCATCAGAATTCACCTGCAATACCTATCTATTTGAGGTTACTTCCTCTCTTCTCAAGGTTGCCAGTATATCCTTGAAATTGGAAAAGCCAATGTTTGTGCTGCCTGTCACCTAATAAACAGAGACAGTGGTTGAATCCTTACGGGCACTTTACTCAGATGGTCAGCGACCTGAGAAGATGATGGGTTTGTACCCTAATGGACTGTCTTAAATTCCATTTTACACCAACCCTTTTTATAGGAAGAAAAGTGTAGGCAAGGGGTTTGAAATTCAGGGAAAAAGTTAATCAGATAAAAGCTGCAGCATTCTTTCATCTGTGTCCTAGGTGGTGGTCTTTATCTGTGCCCTGGGTGGTGGGCATCTCACCCTGGAGCACAGTGGCTCAGATACCATCTTGATTGCTTGCAGCCCTCCTGGGGCACAAAGGTGGAACTGCTTATGGTTTCCTGGAGTCAAGGTGGGTCATAACTTCAGTTCCTGAAACAAGAGCTTTTTACATATGTTGATTACTAAGCTTATTAGCTATTATCTGAAACTAAAGTTTTTCCAACATTTGAGTTCCCCATCCTCCTGAGGTTCTTCCTTTGCCAATCCCAGGAGGCAAATGTTGTTTCTTCTCTGGAAAGATTGCTGTGAACTATGTAAACCACGTACCAGGCTGTTTTTCCAAGGGAATTTTATTCTCTTCCAAAGTCAATCTAAATTCCTTAAAGCTTTCAGGTCATATCTGAGTCTGTGCATGTCTCTTCCAAATACCACAGTCAAAGCATTATGTCCTGTTATAAAGAGAACAGACTCTTATTGAACTTATGCAAACAAACATATTGCCATGAAATAAACATACTCAGTCACTGAGAGTTTCCAAAGTCTGGAAGAAACAATTAGAGAGAGAAGAAAATAAATGTTTCAATATTTGCTTACAAAAGTATAATTTACCAAATTGCTCTAAGTTGCCTGTAGTTTAAGAGAAATTTTAAAAAGTCTTATATCTGGAAAATGAAAGACTTTTAAATCAGAAATATTTTAAATAAGAGTCATAAAATTTTAACATTTCTCATCAGTTCATGCAGTCCTACGGAATTCAACTTGTTCTGCTGGAACCCTATTTTCCCTTTTGTTGTTGCCTAATAATTGAGGGTGATGGGGTCAGTGATAATTCCAAGAAGTTTGCAAGGCGGTCGGTCAAGGTTCATGTGATTTGCTCAGTAAAGTGGGTGCCCCCGTCACTAGACTGTGCGAGATTTGTGGAAACAGTAAACCTCATGTGGGAAACACATTTTCTAACCATTTATTTGCCACTGTAAGAGCATCAGCCTTGTGGCAGGGAAAGCTTCAGCTCTTCAAAAAAACAAAACAAAAACAAAAACCCATACAAAAACAAGAACATTTTGATAACCCATGCTAAATGACAGTTGAATGAACTCCAGCTTAAATGCACTATGGTGGATAAAGAAATGCAAAACCTGAAAAAATGCCAGGGAGCTGGGAAAAACCAAGTGGTCATTTAGGTTTCCCACAGCCTTGACTATTCATTGAATTTACAGTCATTGTTTACCAGTCTTAATTTCTCCGATTCAATAAATGACTGTTGCCATGTTACAACAACATCAGGAAAGCAAAAGCTTGGCAATTAGGGGTCATTTTTGCAAAAACAGAATGGGCTTCATCCACATTTGTCACAATCCATTACTTAGGTTCAGTATTTTTAATATGGTCCTGTTTTAATAACTGACATCTTATGTCAGGACATCTCAGATTTTCAGCAATTTCACTTCTATTTCTGGAACATTTATAGCACATACTTATAAAACCACAACATAAATAAGGCCCAATGTTATTTTTTATTTCACAATGCTTCCCATGTATATTCAACACACCAAAATAAACCTAGTTTAATATTTCTCTTTTGTAAGAAGAGAAAACTAATCTTTTGAGGTATCCCAAGGGCCCTTCTGGAATACCCCAAAGTTACTCCCATGTCAAGACTCTATTTATAATTTAAATTTTGGGAAATTTGTCAAAATATATCGGAGGGTTAGGCATTTGACTAAATAGGATATAAGTCTTTATGAAGCATTACTTAATTATCCATTTAACCAAAGTGGCAATAAAAGATTTCAAACACTAATACAGTAGTTTACATAATTAGCAAAATGCAGTTCTTACTATTTATCCATTTAACCAAAGTGGCAATAAGAGATTTCGAACACAAATATAGCCGTTTACATAATCAGCAAAACACAGTTCTTACTATTGAGGAGATTCAGTTTCCTTAAGTAATCAAGGACCTGATTAAAGACAACATAAAGCACAGGAAATTATTTTGATGAAACACAGAATCTTTGTTTTCTAAGTAGAAAACTTTTTGCAATACCAACAGCAGACCAATAGGCCTTTTAGCAGAGTGAGAAAACCCAACTCTAATTTTGGATCACCTTTTTCACTTACTTGATTGAAATTTTCTTTCTCAAGGTTTCTTTTTTACAAATCTTTTACAACTTTCCTTTTTACATTTAGATTTTTGTCCTGTTGTTTCTCTTTCCCATTCTGAAACTGCCAGCCTTACTTTAGGAAAAAATTAATTTCCTTTCCCTTAAAAATAGATCTCCCTATCTTATAACTTTTTTTAGCCAAAACATATTCTGTTTGTATTGTATGCACAGTTTTTCCCTACCACTATTAATTTTTGTAGCTTTAATTACATATTAGAGTTCTTAGCCTTTAAAAATCTTAATTAATAAAAACTAAAAAGCACACAATTATGAATTGTCTGTTACACCAGGCAATTCTAAAGAACGTCTACTCTTCAGATTGATACATTGATGAACACATTTAATAATTTCTAAAATTATATATTTCCTCATAGCATATTTTTAAAATTTGGCACAAAACATGTTTATTAATAATACCAAATATCTTTCTTTATATTAAGAAGCAAAAAAGTAAATAAACCTATATTGAGTAGTTAATGCTTCATTATTTTATCTTATTTGGAAACATCCAGAATATCCATTAATACCCATCATTACATTTTTCAAGCAATACTTTAAGTTTCAAGTTGCCAAAGAGATTTAGGAAACCATTTTTAACAATATAATTATCACTAAAGAATTCATCTAAAAGAAGCCTTATACTACTTACATATGTTTAACTTACTTGTTTCTAACAATTAAGGTTAGTTTATATACTAAAATTTTATCATACCAAGTTACTTTCTTTGCTGACGAATTTTCAATAGAGATGACATGAACTTATTTGACTAATAAATGTAGGTAAAATAAAAGCATTATTTAATACTGATTACTCTTAATATATGCCTGTGTTACCAAGCCAGATTGAAAAAACAGTTTTAATAGCAAATATTTTCCCAGATCAATCTTGGCTCTTGTAGTTCAGTGGATTGAGCAACTGCCTGCAAACCAAAGGGTCACCGGTTCGGTTCCCCAGTCAGGGCACATGCCTGGGTTGTGGGCCAGGTCCCCAGTAGGGGGCGCATGGGAAGCAATCACACATTGATGATCCTCTCCCTCTCTATCTCTCTCCCTTCCTCTCTGTCTAAAAATAAAATAAACAAAATCTTTTTAAAAAATTTTTTTCCCAGATTATGTGATTCTGAAAAGCATTTGGGTTAGTTTGTTACATTTTTGAGCATTCTCACATATGCACTTGTTTGTTTAAGCCAATTTAATAGAGGTCCTTTTTTCTAAATCAACAAGATCAGCTGAAGGTAGAAAATACCACACAACACACATGAACATACAAATTGAACATAAGCCTTCCAGCCTTCATTTTGACACTAGTGCCATAGGATGGGCAAGATAATATAAAGAAACAGTTGGAGGCCCTCGTCAGGCGGTCCAGCTGGTTGGAGCATCATCCCATGCACCAAAAGTTTACAAGTGTGATCCCCAATCAGGGCACATACCTAGGTTGTGGGTTCCACCCCTGAGCAGGGCATGTATGGGAGGCAACAAATCAATGTTTCTCTCTCTCTCTCTCTTTCTCTCTCTCTCTCTCTCTCTCTCTCTTTCTCTCTCTCTCTCTCTCTCTCTCTAAGAAAGAATTTAAAACCAATAAACATATTCTCTGGTAAGGATTAAAAAAAAAAAGAAACAGTTGAATCCAAACTGCATTTCTGGTAAAATAAATTGATTATCTGGAGAGTGATTGAGATCAATTAGGGATTGAGGAGAGTGTAGATGGCTGAAGCATTTTCTTACTAATATTTGTGAAGAAAACTTTTAAGATTTGTAGTTGTCTTTTTTTCCTCATTTTTGGATAAAAGTCAAGCTAATTTGCTTAGTTTAGTGGGGTTCATAATCAGCATAATATGATACTGGAACTTTTAATTAAGTCACACAGACTAAAATACAGAATCATATACAGTTCTACCTGAAACTAAAAAAACCACTATCAATAATAAGTTAACTTTTTTCTCTTGATTATGTTTCTAAATATTACATTGTATTTGAACAGATGTAATATTCTTATAGTGACCCAGTCTAAACATAGTGGTAAGATATATTTCAGAATCTTTTGAAACATGAAAAACATTTTAAAGTTCATTGCTTAACACATAAACAAATCATGACAATTTTCTACTATGACTCCAAAAACCATTTTAAATGAATCAACATTTTATAAACCATAAAGCACCCTCATACATTTAAAGTAGTGATATACTTACATGAATATGTATAAGACATACTTTTAATCCTCTGTGGACATGTTTGGAGCAAATGTGGCTTCCCAGACACTTTGCTTTGGAAGTAACTGATCAGTGTATGGAATGCAAATGGACAGCAGGGTTTGGTCATGGGGAAGAGAAACGCTCAAAACAAAAAGTGGGTTAAAGTGACGCAGAAGTGGTCAAGTTCTTCACTAATAAGAGATGCCAGTTTTTATTCAAACGTCCACACATCTGGCATTTCTAAAATTAAGAAGGCAATGGCATTTCGGGTCAAAGGGAGGCCAGGACAATCGTTGATACATGTCAGGCAGGAAACGCTGTGTGCAGTTAACGCGTAGCTATGTATTCTAACTTCTACATGTGGATTCTTCTGGCTCTGGACAGAATGAGGGATTGCAATACTTTTGGAGATCTGGTATAAATTTGATCATATCTTAATGTTTTCTCTTCTTTGTGGAGTTTTTACTAGCCTTAGCACCATTAAATTGCAACTAACCAAACTGACCGCAGATGACATTTTGCTACAAAGAGTTCAGGGTATGGCTCAGTTAGTGGAAATAGATTTGCGGTGCCTCCACATAGATCCAAAGAATTCTAGAAACCAAGCCAAGTCCACCAACATGAGTGTGAGCCAATGATAAGTGAAAATAACTCCTTAGACCACTGAGCACTACTTGGCATTGAATAGCAACAATTTGATTTATATTGCCTTTATGCTTTTACACCATCAAAACTTCTTTTTTGAAGACTTTTTTTTCAAATATACTTTGAAGAACAATTAACAACCTCTCTAGAATAACTGAGGAAATGTTGGGAAAGGTGTTGTGCCAAATTATTCAAGGCAAAGGGCACAAGCTTTTATCTGGCTGTCGACGGTTTTACGCTTTGATTTCAATGAGCCATTTATTTTTTCCATTTTTGTCACTTAGATTAAAAAGATTTAATAATTTCATAGTAAATAAGGTTCCTGTCCTTATTATTAAGGACATAATAGTATCTTAAATATTAAGATATTATTACTTTTCAATTTATTCCTCTTACGAGAGAGCGATGAAGCTTGATTTATATATGTCACTATGCATTTCGAACAAGACAATTAGGGATAGAGGAGAGTGATTGAGATCAGGATACTTGTGGTAGATTCTTCTTCACCCCTAATATATTGTGACATACATTTTGAGGAACTCCTAAAAGTGGATATTATTTTATCAATAATATAGGAGTATAGGGAACACTCCTCTAAAATATTTAATTTAAAATCTAGGGAAAAAAAGTTTTATTTAACCAAGCTGCAATATATAAAGCAGTGCAATAGACTTCAAGGAGAAGGCAAAGGTAATGTTATATGTAAGTTCATTTATTTTTTTACAAGAAATACTGTATAAATTTTCAGAATTATTAGGATTTGTAAGAAAGTTAATATATTTTAGTTAAAACAATGTGTGCAAATAAAAAAAAAACAGGGAAATACTAAATAATAATCAACAGTCTTTTGCCTTAATATTCTCCTCACTCAAGTTTATTCCTTACAAGAGAATACTGTCAATCTTTTAGCTCTTTTTAAAAGTACTGTCTTTTGTATTCATACATATTGTACTACTATTATTTCATGACTACATATATATATGTATATATCCCCATATATACATATGGAGAGAGAGAGACGACCTCTTATGATAGTAGGGATTTAGATGTTATATAACTCTTAATGTTAGTGGTGTATTCATTTTTTTAAAAACTCATTCTATACGAAGTTTTATGTGCTTTGGACTTAGTTGTTAAGATAATTATCTCTGATATTTTTCAAAATGTTCCACCTATCAAACACATACCTATCAAACACATATTAATAAATTTACCAAAAGTTTAAACACATCACATTATCCACTAGTCACATTTTCCCCGCTCTGGAGCACCCCCTTCCACGGCCTTCTATTGACCAGTTTGAGTCCGAGTGGCTCGTTTCTCGGCCTGATGCACACTTGTCATTTTAGGACTTGCTTTTTACTTTCCTGTTACTGGTTTGCTCTTTTATTTTGCTGAAACATACTGTCTGTTTCTAATTTTTAGAAGATTCATTTATCTAAAATTATCCTTATTATATTCCCACACTGACAAAGTTTTAGCTGAGTATACAAGTATAGTTGAAAATTATTATCCCCTGGAATGTTGAAGACTCTCCTCACAGCCTTCCAGCCTCCATTGTTAACGGTAGAAAAAAAGCAGTTGATATTCGAATACTTCAGCTATTCTGTTTGAGTACCTCTTTATCTATAGTTTCCTTAGGTTATTAGATCCAGTTTTGATGCCTGGCATTTTAAACTTTCCCAGTGAAATGCCTTAGGGTGGATGTGCTGGGGAGGGTGGGTTTCAGTCTGGAGATTCATATGATGGGAATGTTCTGATATTAATCATTTGATCGTTTTCCCTAATGGCTTGTCTACTCTGTTTCTGAGCTCCTTTTGGGTAGATATTGTATCTCCCAAGCCAATCCTCTAATTCTATCTTTTCTCTCCTACTTTCCTTCTATTTTTATGCCTTGCATGAGAATCCCCTGACTTTATCTTTATTCTTCTATTGCACTTTTATTTACATTATATATTTTTATGTTCAAAGGTTCTTTCTTGTTTCCTCATTGTCTCTTGCTTAATGGGTGTATATGTTTTATCTGCCTTCAGATCCATGCCACATTCCTGCTCTGGTATCTGTTGCTGTGACTACTAATCCTTAGCATGTCTGTGGGGCAAATCCAGTAGTCCTTATGTCATAACTGCCTCATTTTTAATTTCCCCACATCAGTGACCAATTTCTGATCTATTTTTTTAATTTCATAAGTATTTATTCAAACTGCGTATCCTCTGTCATCTCTTCTATTTTTATTCAAGTGAATTAATTCCTCCTTTGGTACTTTTACTCCCATTTTATTTTTATCTTTGAAATAAGAGGAGCTCAAGGCACCCATTTTAACAATATACTATGATTGCCTAGCTTGAAGCAACTTCTAAAAATAATCTCTAGAATGGAGTCATCTATAAACGTTTTAGAGTTTCAAAGTAAAAATATTTTTTTCTAGATTTTTCAGAACTTAGTAAGGCGAAGATTCTTTAGACATAAAGTCGTTGCAAACAGCTAGTACCTGCTTAATGTGAAAGGGAATGTGAGAAAAATGTCCTAGTGCTTTGTCTGAACCAGCTCACTTAGCATTTGATGCTGAATATGCTAATAAACCCCCTTTGTTCCAACATGTATTTAATAAAATGGACACATACAAAATAATCCTTTGGGCAAATGTAGTTATCTGTAAGATCCTATGAACAGCAGGAAATTTACCCCTTTATATCTCACTCAAAAAAGCATATCTGAATGTAAATGATTATGGATACATTATTAATAAATTTAATGTATTAAAATTTGTGCATTAGACTAAACAACTTATCTGTTTGGGAAAAAAATCGACTGCCTACTTCATTTCAAACACATAACCAATGTAAGATGACTCATTGATCTCAACATGAAAGATAGCAAAATAAAGATTCGGGAAGAAAATGTAAAACAATTTCTTCACATCTTTGGGAGAGGAAAAGATTTCCTAAACAGGACATATAAACCGCTATCTGTAAAGGAAAATATTAAGAACTTGGACTATATTAAAACCAAAAATGTTGTTTATCAAAAGACATTATGAGATTGCATAAACAAGAAGTAGAGTGGGAGAAAAGACTTGCAACTTATTTATCTTATAAAGAACATACATAGAGAATATTAAAAGAATTTCAGTAAGAAAAGGCTGACCCCCCAATAGAAAAATGGACAAAAGACACACAGGAAAGCCACAAAAGAGGATACCCAAAAAGCCAAAATACCTATGAAAAAACGTTTTCAACCCAATAATATTCAGGGAACTGCAGATTAAAACCACAGGGAAATACCATTGTTCATGAACCAGGATAGAGTTGCCAAAATTAAAATATGGGATTCCCCTAGATATATTTGAATTTCAGATAAATGTTGGATAATTTTTTTAGTGTAAGTGTGTCCCAAATATTTCAAATGTAAATGGAAGTCCTGTATTTTCTCTGGTAACACTAATCAGAAGGGGTAAAATGGAAATGATTGATAACATCAAGGGTTGGTGGCAGTGTGGAGCAACGGGAACTTTCCAACACTGCTGTGAGGAGTGGTATTTGGTACGGGACCACAAAGAACTCTTTGGAGAATTCTTTGAGCATATTTATTAAAGTCAAACACAATAAATCTTAGGACTCAACAATTCCTCTCTAAAGAATAAAGAATATGCCAAAACACCAGTACACCAGTGTTCAGCACAGCACTCTTTCTTTTAAATAAAACTTGTATAGTTTTATTTTAAAACTATAAAATAGAAAAGCAAAACAGATATCTATTATAACATAATAAATTATATATTCATATAATGGAACATAAAACAACAATAAAGAACAAACTATTTCTATCCTTCCTATGATTTTTTTAACCCAGATACATCCTTTAGCTTTGTGTCCTCTCCACGACCCTTTCCTGACCGTCTATAAATTTGAGTACAAATCCTTTGGAACACACTTTTATATGCAGTGGAAAGAATGCTTTGGAGTCAGGCTTGGCTTTGTACCCAGGCTCCCCCACTCACTAGCTACGTGAACTTAAGCAAGTTACTCCCTGAGCCTCTATTAACTCTGATGTTAAAAATGATATTGATATTTAGAGCATAGAGTTATGGTTTGATTATGAAATGTAAGGCACTTATCACTTTGCTTTGAGTCCAATAGACTTTCCAAAACTGCTAGTTCCTGCCCTTCGTCTTTCTCTACCCTGTCCTTCCCCTCACCTGCTTAGGTTAGTTGATCAAAGGCCCCAAATGTGTCAATTATGTGATCATAATAACATCATCATGTACATAACTGCTTGAACATTCATTTCCTGTGGAAATGTCTTCAGATAGTAACCTTGGTATATCTTTATTGAATCCCATTCATGAAACATAAGTGAGCTGCTGCTGAATAAAACGCTGAGAGATGAGGAAAGATAGATAACCAGGAAGGTAAGGGAGTGTGCGTGGGTGAGGGAGAGAAGCAACCTGAACTGAGGAGTATAGTCTCCGGGGGCAAATACTCCCTTCAATTCTTGTGACTCTTTATAATATGGCATGGAACAAACTCCCTGAACTATAGTTCCATTTTCCCAAATGTTCTCCTTTTGCTTCTTGTCTATGACAGAAACAAATGAAAAGGGTATAAATACATAATAAATACTCATTTGTTAAATGAGTCAACTAAATGAATGCAATAATGACTACTACAATGTATAAAGGGTGAATTCTGAGACAAGACAAAACAAGCCTAAATCCATGATCCACCACTTACTAACTAAGTGGTGTTAGAAAATTTAATTTAGTCACATTGCCTAAGACTCAGCTTCTTAATGTGCCAAAGGGAGATAATGGCATCTGTCTCCTAGGACTGTGGTGTGGATTAAGATGACGTGTACAAGGTCTTTAGCACATTGCTCAAGAATGTTACTGAAACTCCTTGCAACACGGTTACTGCTGTTACCACCATTTCTGTATGTGTCTCATCCATTTCATGTCTCACAGTCCAATAAAGACTCATCCTTCTGTAAAGGGATCAGAGGCCTCTGGCTTGACCTAGCCAATGACACTAGGCTGCCCTTCAGAGACACGTGTTCCCAACACCTTTGCTCACTTTTTCCAGTGTGACAGTCCTTGGAGCCACGACCGCCCTCCTTCTCAACCTTCAAGGGTTACATGATAACCTCAGCCTCCTTCTACAGAGGATTGGGAAAATCCTCCAGTTCTTTCATATCCAGAGTTTGTACCCCTGGCATAATGAATTTCAGTGCACGTAAATCATCTCTATACCCTCCAAACTACAGATAAAGATAAGAAACACTGGCAGGTCTATGGACTCACCCAGTGTAACATTTCCCTGGGCTATTTAAATTGGACGTGTCTGGTTCATTTTGTGTGAACAGGTTATAGTTTGTTTCAGTGACTTAGATTTTTTATGGCTGAGCCTCATCTTCCATCATATTTATATAGGTATAAGTTCAATGTAAAAAACTGTGATACTGTAAACAGATATTTCCAAAAGCATTGTCTCAAAATGCATTGTCTCCCTTTAATAACATTTTCAGTTGCTTTTAACCAAAAAATATTGCTGGAATAAAGGCTGTCTCGTATTTTATAGTATAAGCCTCTTTTTCCTCTTTTTATAATTTCCATGATTTAAAAGTTTCGTTGGTGTTGTTGACAATGCTTATGTAACCAGTTTATAACATCAGCAAGATGAGAATGGCACAGGCATAAAACAACTTGTGTTCCTTCTCCTTAAATGCCCCTTTTGACTTCATATGTCAAATTGCTCTCCTCTGTCCTTGGATGAAGGTTCCAGCTTTCCCAGCACTGCTTAGGAATGAATGTCATTTGTTAGTGAGTGGAAAGTGCAACCCAGCCCAATGTAGAGTCATGAATGTCTCATCAGATGTAAATTTCTCTTCTCCCCCAGCTCAGTCCTGCGGCAGAAAATCCTGCATGAGGGAGGATGGTTTTTGCTCTATTTCCCCACCCCTTTCTTTTATTTCTTCCCCTCCATTCACCGATGTCTGACTCTTCAAGGTTTGGCTGTGAGAGTAGTGATTGGTAATGGAGGAGTGTTAAGGGCACACAAATTTGTACTTGACTGGTGCAGTTATAATGGAGCCCCCTGTTGTGGCGGAATCCAAATGTTGGTTATTTCTCCCATAAGCCATCTCTGGGTTCTCCGAAATTGCCCTGCTGGGGAGTTCTGTGAGCAGTTTCCTGATGTGGGCAATATACATCTCAGTTAGCCTCCTTTGTCACTGGCCACATTCCCTGGCTTCTGGCAACCACCCCGCAATGACCCAGTCTATCGGGTCACTTAATTCTAGCCAGTGCTCCTGGATACCTCCTCTTCAGGGTGACGCAAGCTCAGATCCTTCCACACAGCCCTCATCTATGTAGGTCTATGGTAAACATGACCTACAGCTCTGGAAGAGCAGACCACGCTCAAAGCACCCCAAAGAGTGCTCAAAGCACCCCCTCTTTGCTCTTTGCCACAGGTTGCTCTAGTCAACTTCTTGCTCCAGGCCCCTCAAACCTGAGTCAGGCATCAGATCCTGCATTTCTCAGTTTCCCAAGGTCACCAGGTCATCCCCAATTCATTCTTCTCACTTGGCATGGGGGTTTGGGGTTGGGGTGGAAAGGGAAGCATCTATGTGGCGTTCTCACACTGAAAACTCTTCCTCTGAAGAAATCCATGCTCTGTTACCTTTCAATTTTCAAGCCTCTTTTCATATATTTGAGATAATGAATTAAGGATCATGGAACTTTTTTTTAACATCCCATTAATTAATTCCACAAAGATGCTGAAAATATTTTTAGATGGTATGGATCCTTAAAATCTATTATTTTCTTTGTGGAGGCTAAGCTGAGAGTAAGACAACAAAAATATACTGCATATGTATAACAAAATTTTATGGCATGCATGGCAGAAATGTCTTAAAACAAATGTGTGATAGGTGAAACATTAATCATAATATATCTGACATTTAGTAATGACTAGTGTCATTTATGGTACTGACATAAATAATGTAATAGTACATTAATTGACTGTGATCTGTACTGCTTTCTCTCTTTTTTTTCTTTACTTTTATTGTTGACATTATTGCAGATGTCCTATCCACCTCTCTGTCCCCCTCTTTTCAGCCCCTGAGCCTCATCTCGGTGAGGCCCTTCCCTCGGGCCATCACCACACTGTTGTCTGTGTCCATGGATTATGCATATTTGCCTTTAGCTAATCCCTTCACTTTTCATTCAGCCCCCTCCTCCCCCTTCAGCTTTGACAGCTGTCAGTCTGTTCCATGTATCCACGGCTCTGTCTCTATTTTTTTTTTATTAGATTCCACATTAAGCAAGATCATATGGTATTTGTCTCTCTCTGATTTGTTTATTTCACTTAGTATAATAATCTTTATTTTTTTAATGTTTAAAGATCTCCCTTTCTATTAAAGTTACCATATCTGTGTGTGGCTATCTCATCATTTTCCTTGGTAATCAGATAAAAAAATAGTAAGTCAAGGCTTCTATACAAGCTGTAATTATCAATCAAAACACTATTCTTGAAAAATATAAAAATATTTCTTTAAAAGTTTTTTATTTGTAATAACACTTAGAGTAGATTTGATTATAAAAATAGTAAGTGCAGGTTGCAGAAAACTGAAAAATATAAAGTACATAATGAGAAGATTAAAATCATCAATAATTCAAAAAATCAAAGATAATTTTTAAAAAGTTTTTGATATATAGTCTTCTAGTTTCTACTTTCACAGTATGTGTTTTGTGTCTATTAATGTGGTCATATTATTTATATGTAATTTATCTTACTTTTTAACTTAATGCTATACATTAACATTAATGTATAATAATATAGGAAATAAATATATTTTATGGCTAAAGAAAAATATATAGTTATAACATTATATATTTTTATCACATCTATATTATTAAACATTTATGTAGTTCCCAGGTTTTAATACAGTAAGCACATCAAGAAATTTTCTTATACATAAACAAGTGCATATAGTTATTATGACCTTGAAATGTATGCCTACAGTAGCTGACTCAACAATCAAAGGGTTTGAACATTCTGAGCTTCTTTAATTTATTTTCTAGATTCTGCAAGCAATGTATAAGTACCAATAGTATCAAATTCTACTAGATTGTATATTGCTTTTTAAAAAATAATTTATTGAATCTATTGAGGTGACACAGGCTAGTAAAACAGGACAGGTTTCAAGTGTCCAACTCTGTAACACCTCGTCTGCACACTGCATCGTGCACTCACCACAGCCACCATTTAACCCTCCTTTGCCCTTTCCCACCTCACACCACCCCCTTCCCCCTGGCGATCACCATACTGTCTATGTTCGGGGGGTTTTTTTTCCATTTTTAATCCCTTCCCCTTTTCTACCCAGCCACTCCACCAAACACTCCACCTCTCTGACACTTGTCACTCTCCTCTATGTATCTATGAATCCATTTCTAGTTTGTTTGGTAGTTTGTTTTGTTCAGTAGATTCTACATGTTAAGTAAAACCATATGGTATTTATCTTTCTCTGATTCGCTTATTTCATATAATATTCTCCAGGTCCATCCATGCTGCCATAAAAAGTAATATTTCCTTCCTTTTCCTTATGCTCAAGGAGTATTCCATTGTGTAAATGTGCCACAGAATGTAACACAGCTTTTTTATCCACTCATCTAGTGACAGGAACTTGGGCTGCTTCCAAATCTTTGCTATTATAAATAACACTGCAATGAACACAGGGATGCATACATGAATTAGTGTTTCAGGTTTCTTTGGATATATTCCCAAAAGTGGAATCACTGGGTCATAAGGCAGTTCCATTTTTAATTTTTTGAGGTAACTCCATACTGCTTTCCACAGTGGTTACACCAATCTGCATTCTCACCAACAGTACATGAGGGCTCCCTTCTCCCCACATCCTCTCCAACACTAATGGTTTGTTGATTTATTGATGGTAACCATTCTGACTGGTATGTGGTGATATTTTATTGTGGTTTTAATTTTAATTTCTCTGATGATTAGTGACATTGAGCATCATGCTACCTGATATCAAACTATATTACAAGGCCATAGTAATCAAAACACATGGTACTGGCATAAAAACAGGCATATAGATCAGTGGCACAGAACACAGAGACCAGAAATAAACCCATGCCTTTATGGTCTATTGATATTTGACAAAGGAGGCAAGAACATAAAATGGGGTAAAGATAAACTATTTAATAAATGGTATTGGGAAAATTGGATAGATGCATGCCAAAAAAATGAAACTAGGCCTCTTCCTTATCCTACAAAAGAATAAACACAAAATGAATCAAAAGCTTAAATGCAAGTCACAAAACCATTAAAATTTTAGAAGAAAACATAGGCAGTAAAACCTCAGGCATTTTTCACAGCAATATTTTTTTCTGGTGTCTCTTCCCAAGCAAGGGAAACGAAGGAAAAAATAAACAAATAGGAATTAAACTAAAAATCTTTCACATACCAAAGGAAACCATCAACAAAGTGAAGAGATAACCCACTGAATTGGAGAATATATCCACCAATGTGTTGAATGTGCTGAAAAGGGGCTAATTTCCAAAATTTATAAAGAACTTATACAACTCGACACCAAGAAAACAAATAACCCAATTAAAAAATGAGCAAAGGACCTGAATAGACATTTCTCCAAAGAGGACATGCAGATGGTCTATTGCTTTTTAAATTTCAATATTTTCACACATTAAGATGGTATTTTATTATTTGTATTTTGTATTTCTCCAATGATCATGGCTTTTAAGTGGCTTCCATTTGCAACATGTAAAAGTCTGAGCCATTTGGAATGACATATTCAATCTGAAGTTGCCTCAGTTAAAATGAAATATTTAATGAGAATCTTTTCTTGTAGTATAAAAATATTGACCATTACAGTGGATAGCTGTGTCTGGAAATCTGGGCCAAAACCATGTCAGCTTTGGCTTATATTCTAGAACTCTGTGGCCTTGACTTTTTATTATCTTTATGTGCAGAAGAGAACTAAGCTACCTTCTAAATGCAATTCTGGCTTATTGTGAGCCCACCCTACTAAATCAATTCCATGTGGAGTCAACCCTGTATCTCCTATCAGCTTTTCTTTGTCACCCTGACTGCCTTTCCCCTCGCGGCACCAATTCTTCCTCAAAGCAGCAGCCGACTCCAGTTTGCAGCTTCTCCAAGGTTTGCAGGAAGAACCAGCTACCACATCTCAAGTCATTGATTGCAGCACCAGCCATCAGGAGGCCACTCTGCAGAAGCTGGAGTGCCTGCCCAGGGGACTCCTCCAGGCTCACAGGCACTGCCTTAGTCAAGTAGCAAACTCTTCTCTTTCAGAAGTTTCACCTTCCTGGAATGTTAGGGTGGTCAGTGATGCTGACTGTGAAAGAATTCACAAGAAGAAGAAAGTGTAGAGAATAAAGTTTTTATTCACTCTCCAAGAAAGGAGAGGGATATGGTGTGGAGAGACATACCAGAGTTGAGGTGTGGGGGTTTGAGCTTTTATTGGACTATAATTGGATTTTAAAAGGGTGTCAGGTTGCCGTTGTGTGACCTCTGGGCTTTTGGGGCAGAACCACAAGGTTGCAGTTTGTTCCAGTGTTATCTTCTGCCTGTGGCTATAGGGTGTGGTTAGCTCTGTTCTTGCTTTCCAGTAATTTCCAGTCCTGGCGACATTAGCTCAGAAGAGTAAAATGGCAGTCATGTTTAACAAGGTCACAGGCCTGCTAGGCAAATGGTGCCATGATAGCAAGTGGGGCTGGCTGTGTCCTTTCATGCAGCACCTGCTGCAGGCTCAATTTTAATAATACCAAAAGGTTCTTCTTTACTTTCTCAACCGTAAAGATTAGCTCTTTCCTGTAGTCATCACCCTCGTGATACCTTCCAATTCCCTTTTTTACTCTTTTATTAACTAGTTAACAACTTCATTTGTAGTTTAAAATTCTGTATATTTACTAATTTTTCCTTTAAACAGCTGGTGAGATTTTTCTCTTCGGAGTAGACCCTGACTGATGCATTCAGAAAAAGACGGCAACCGAAAATATGAATATATTCTCTTTATTGAAAATAAAAGGCCAAATGGCTACTTCAAAAAAGGGCCAGGGGGCTGATGCTTACCTTCGCGTTAGGTTTGGGTTTCATAGTTTGAGACATATGAGATATTATAGTGTAACAGCATTTTAAAGATTTTATTTATTTATTTGGAGAGAGGGGAAGGGAGGGAGAAAGAGAGGGAGAAAAACAAGGATCTTGGTTGCCTTTCACACACCTCCAGCTGGGGACCTGGCCTGCCACCCAGGCATGTACCCTGATTGGGAATCAAACCGGTGACCTTTGGGTTCACAGGCCAGCACTCAATCCACTGAGCCACACCAGCCAGGGCCAGGACACCATTTTAAAGCTGAGAAATTGAAAAAGGCAAAGGTAAAAATAAGGGCTTCTGAGATATGCTATGGACTGAATTGTGCCCTTTTCAACTTGGTATGTTGATGTCCTAACCCCTGGTGTGATGGTAGAAAGAGATATGGCCTTTGGGCAGTAATTAGATTAGATCATGAGGGTGAGATCTTCACCAGGACGTTAGTGCCTTTCTAAGAAAAGGCACTGGAGAATCTTCCCTCCAGCCACTCGAGGACAGGGTGATAAGGCAGCTGTCTGTGAGCTGAGGGCACTCACAATCCCCTGACCATGCTGCCCCTCTGATATTGGACTTTCCAGCCTCCAGAACTGTGAGAGAATAAATGCCTATGGCTTGAGCCACCCAGTCTATGGTATTTTGTTACAGCAGTTTAAGTGGACTGTTATAACCGGACAAAATATTTTCCCTTCCACTGAAAAAAAATTACTAAAATTTGGTGGCGTGTGAATGAAGCAATGAATAAAAACATTTTTAGGGAGAAAACCAAAAGAGAGAAAATGTTCTCCATGCTCATTGTTCAAAGGAATTCTATGGTCTGAGATGCCAGAAGCCTAAGTGACTCTCACAACTGACAGTCCTTAATTTAAAAACACAGTGACATTTCATGATAAAGTTTTCTAAGGGTAGTGTTGAATTTTCCCAGACCCAGTTCATGCTCTCATGTGAACCATCTCAGTGACCAAGATGCTGTAACTTACTGATGACCAAATGGAAAAAAGATTGCCCAGGCTTTGGAAATCCTCAGGATCACAGTAGGCTGAAACAGGAGGGCAGCATTACATGGATCAGGGAATGCAAATAAATACAAGAATGTAAATACCAGGCCTAATCACCAGTTGCTTATCTAAAGTAAGCAAAATGAATTTTACTTAACTGAAAACTTTTGTGATTATTCCTCTTAAATGAAGTCATCAACTATTTGTTTAAATCTAATCTACAAATATATAAAATGAGTTGTGCTTCTTTTTCTGTATTTGCTTATTTCTAATAAAATAACATAAAAGGATGCTTAAAAGTGAGGGGAAAAATTTCCTGCAATCCTAAGAACTAACTTATTATTTTGTTTATTCCCTTCAGGTTGCTTTGAAATATGTATTTACATAATTGTAATCTCGGTGAAAACAATATTTTTAATTTTAATATTTTAAAAATTATTGAATAAACATCAAATATCTTAATGAACATAATATATACCATAATGATATATTATATTATACATATAGTATATGTAGTATATATTCTATAATAATTATATACTCTCATTCAAATACTATTTGTTAGAAAATAATGTTTTTCACTTTTTTCTATTAGAAACAATGCTTCTATGTATATCTACATCCACATACCTTTTGGGTTACACTATTGTTACCAAAGACAGCAAAGACAGCCTATACTTGGAACACATGAATACAGTACTGAAATTAGCCAATATAAATTAGCCAGAGTTGCTAATGTATTTTTCATTAGCTGAGTTGGTGCTTTCTTTAATATGACCTTTGGAAAATTCTGGGAAAAGAGCAGAGGGCACTTCAGGGTGGTCCTACTTCTTGACTGCAATTTCTGACTCTGGATAGTTTCACCTTTGCCTGGTTGGAGACCCCTGGGGTAAATGTGGTAATTTACCACTGTGGGAAATGAAAACATGGCAGTGGTGGGCTCTGAAATCAGTGGATTTAGGGGGCAGGAAACCAGTGGGTTCATTGTATGACCTCAATGTGATTGGGAAAAGAAAATGTAAACAAACAAAAACCAAGAAACCCAGTAAAGGTAGAGAGAGGCTAAGGTAAGAAAAACAAATCTTATGAAGTTTTTCCTCCGAGACTCTTACATTTCAAGACCAGAATGGTGTTAAAGGAGGTGTAAGGAAGAAGACATTATTGGCTGCATTTTTAGCATCAGAGTCTAGAAAAGAAATGTATTTCGTCATCTAAGAAAAATTAATTTTGATTCAGTAGGGACTATTTCAAACAGACATTTGACTACTTTATAATGACTTGGGATTAACAAAATCTGCTTTTGCCAATTTATCATTAGCTCAGTTTGAATCAAACTCCCAAAATGTTATTTTAATGGATTTTATTGGCCAGCTTCAACTCTAAGTTAAATATAAACATGTAAATACATTTAACTTCAATTTGGTCTTATATATGATATACATATGGCTCACACAAACAGAAGAAGTCTTCCAGTTACTAAATATATTTTTAAGATAAACTGAACGTGTTGACTAGATTTTTCCAAGAAGGGTTTCCATGAATTTTTGAAAATAAATGTGCCCACAAAAATACAATGTTATTAAGATATTCTTCCTGAATCGCCTCTTGGCTCTTTTTCCAAAACAAAAATGGAAACTTAGTTTGACCTCTTGCATCATGATGTTTGCCATGTATTCCAAAACCAAAGTGCATTATCATCACAAATCAAACATTCAATGAAACAGCTGTTATGGAAAACTGATTTCGAATGGACCATTCCAGGGCCTCGTGGTATCGTCAACATCAGCAACAGATAAAACTTGAGCTCTCATAGGGTGTTTGGTGCTCTAGTTGGCAGTACTCCAATAACAATTTATATACAGTTTTATATTACAGTTTTTATATTTATATTACAGTTTTTACATTTATATTTATATTACAGTTCATTTTTACATTTTATTTTTATATATTACTTTTTATATATTATATATTTATTTTTATATATTATTTTTACATTTTATATTTATATTACAGTTTATATTTATATTACAGTTTTTGTGCCGATTAAATTAATATTATTTTTAAAATACTAAGTAATATCACTTTGCCACCTAAGTGGAAGTTTGACTGAAATACAGGGTCGAGCAAAAGTAGGTTTACAATTGTTCGTATGGAAAATGATAATTAATACATAATAATACAAAAATAAACAAACTCTGTGCTTCACGTACTCACAACTGTAAATGCACTTTTGCCCAACTCTGTATTTTACTATAGAGAAAAACCTAACAGAAGTCTTCTATGTTCAACCGATGATGCAGAAAGTGTGCTTTAAGCCAACTCAGCATACTCCTATGATAGGAGAACCACTGTGTTGTTCTAACACGCACTCTGAGTTGATTTTCCTTTCCCCCCATCTTTTCTGCCATTGCAGAGAGGAGACTGTTTGTGCTCTAACCCTCACGTGGATGGGCTGGTTAGCGATTCGGACACCCATCCCCAAGGTTGCTCTACTGATAGCAAGTCCGAAGCTGGGGCAGAGCCTTTCACGCAGGCTGGGTAACATGCTTTTTTGTTTGCTTTTTAATGATGGGGTAAAATGATGAGCAAGAGTGTGTGTTTTTAAGCAAACATGAGAGAGTCATTAATAGGAGATTTCTTTTAAAGTTCTTGTATCTTCCCAGAATTAACCAGGTCACTATCTCATTAGACTTTAGATAATTTATGATAGGCACTCATTTAACCTATGAGAATTGAATTTAGATGATAGTGTAGCTATCACAAGCAGCTGACAGTTAAGGAACACTTACCATATTATGTCAAGCAGTGTCAGCTAAGTCCACCCCCTGACCGTTGGTGGGGAGCATTATTTCCTCATTTTGTAGATGAGCAGCTGAGGCTCAGCTTAAAGGAGTTTCAGGAGCTTCCAGGGTCCACAGAGGGGCAGCGTCAGGGCGGAGATGCAAACCCAGGTAGCCAGGCTTGCACCTAATGTGTGATAAGCATCAATCTTTGGTAGTTTGTCCCTCTGTCACAGAGTTTCTAAAATACCTCAATTTCTCCTCTGTGGTCTTCAAGAATTTAAAACTAAAGACTTTGTTTATCAGGGCTAGTTCAGTCTCTTAAACAGAAAGCACGATATATCCAAGGCCTTCTGAAAGCCGTGTGCCCCCAAGAGATTATTACACATGAGGTGACTTAAGAAGCTGTAGTTGAGAAGAGAAATGAAGAGGCAAGTGTGGTATCTGCTCTGTGACCCACTCCTATAGTCAAAGGATCATTTTCCCAAATAGTAATAATTTATGAGCACTTGCGAAGTGCCACACATTCCAGTAAACACTTTGATAGTAAAGTTAAATTTAATCAACACATTTTGCAATTTATAGAAGAGCCAGCAGAGTCTCAGGGGGCTGTGCAATTTGTTAACTCCAACACAGCCAACAAGTGGCATAGGCAGGATTTGAACCCTGGGCTGTTTGCGTCCAGAGCTTATGCTTTTAATCCTTCTACCAAAGGTTTCCTCGGTGTAGACCTGGGTCAAGGAAGACTGAATGTAATGGGCACTTTGGCCCATGTGGACCATGCTGCTTTATAAATTCTGGGATGTCACACCCCTGGAAGAGAGACATTTTCCATAAGGGTGTTGGCAACATTGGCAAGCAAACCACCGTCCTTATGTGCTTTGCAATAGCAATAGATACCAGCGTGTTAGAGGCGGGAGGAAAACATGGATGGAACTGTCCACAGTAATTAGGTCCTTTCAAAGCCTAATATATTGAAGTGCGAAGAAGGAACACACAAAATCCTACTTGAAAGCTGAATGCAAAGGAGAATTAGCAGTAAAATGATAAAATCTTCTTTATTATTCTAATATTTTGGATTTGTCGCATTCACATATTATCAAGGAATAAGAATAATATAATAACATTTTTTCTTTTTTAGTAATCTGTTATTTAAAGGCAGCCTGGCCCATGGCGCATTCCTTCCCAATCTGGGGGACCAGCCCAGAGGGAGTCCTCAAAATGAACAGGATAAGCCTGGATCAGGGGCTGTGGCCACCACTCACTAGGTTAGCTTCCAATTTTTATTTTCAGCTCATGACTAGAACCACAGCGTTATGTTGTAAGCCTGGGTGAGTCATGGTTCATCTAGAACTTTCCATCTTGCAAATGTCAAAAGTACAGTGCTCAAAAATCCCAAGAGATTAAAGAATGAGTTCCCACTGAAAGTTCAGTATTTGCATGGATTAACAAGAGAGGAAGCACTCTCCAGAGAGCTAAAACGCCCTCATTTGATAAAGTGTGGGCAGTTTGAGACAAGCAGACCGGGCATTTTCAATCTTTCCTCTTTGTTGCAAAGTGTTAAGCCTCACTTAACGGTCAATATCCAGATTGCCTCCTTACTGTCTAAGTCCGCCACATTAAATTATTTTCTCATTTATCTTAAGTGGTATTATATTTTATGGAAAGTGGTTTAGATTTTTCATAAGAAACATTGTATTATTTAAGATACTTTCTCTCACTTTAGTGCCTCTAAAATAAAAAGCACTACTTTTTAAAAGACATAAGACCTTTCATGACTGACTATATGTTATATTTAGTCATCATATTAAAATCGATTAAAAATAGCCTCCAGACTGTTTACTAAGTCATTTATTGTATTCAACACCATTTACTACCTGTATACTTTAAGCCCTGAAAGAGACAGACATTTGCTTATATAAGCTTGTGCTAAAATGGCTGTATTATTCTCCGAGTAATACAAACACTATAATTCTTATCTCTGACCTTGACCAAAAGATTTTATTTCTTTACTGCTCATGAGTGTTGAAATATTCTGGTTTCTGGTTTTCCTTAACTCACCCCTTTTGAGTATTTCATTTGGTCAGGAGAGATGTCCTTAACAGTATGAAAATACTTGGCTCAAGATACTAACACCCGAAAAGCCAGCTTTGCACGAACTACCAAATTAGATTTCATAAAGTCACAAGCATGCAGTCTCTATCTTTTGTTGAGACCATCAGGAGCTGCATGGAATGGTCACACTCTCTTTGGGGATCCTGGGAAGATCTTCACATTCGTCAAAGGACTCCTTGGAAGCAAATCAGAGAAAGAAACAGTGAGATGTGTACACCCCGTCCTGTTGACAAAAAGGTTACTTATATAATTTTCAGTTGGCAGGTGAGAAGGTATTTTTTTTCATTTGTGGCATCAAAGAGGGGTCCAGAGACAATCTATTGAGAACTCAGGCACTCTGTAACTCCAATGTGGCAAGTAAAGAGGACATAAATTTTCTTCTTGTGTTTTCTGCCTTTTCTCCATTTGTACGTGTCTTGCCACGTGCATGCCATGAACACACATGGTCCTGCACAGCCATGTCAAAATCCAGCTCCCCTGGGAGAAGCCCCTCACATGCCCCCATCCCTGCACCAGCTGTATGAGAGATGAAGGCTGATCATTCTGAACATGATACGTAAAAATTAAAATCAGAAGGATATCCTTTCTGGCTGAAGACTCCATAAGTTATATACATGTCTAATCGCTATGTTTTATTCCTGAAATGCATATAATATTGTACATTAATGGCAACTGAAAAAAATAAGAATATCAATTTCTCATTCATCTCTTTAAAAGTTAATGTAAAGCAGACTATTTTATTTTAAAAATAAAAACAATTTTGTCAATAAACTATTCTAACTAAAATTTTATTTTCACTTTCATTTTCATCATTTACCCATATGCAAAAGCATTACATATGGTATAACCAAAATGCATGTTTTTATTCTATAGAGTTTATAATTTTTCCATGTGTAACACTTCACCTAATTGATGAGGCATAATTTATTTGAACGTTCTCATACAGTTAAACATGTAAATGAGATGTTGCTTTAATGGACACTGCTAATACTAACAGCTTTATGCATAAAGCTCTTTGACTTCCTTAAAATAAACTCCCATGAGGAAGGTTACTAAATCACAGTGAAGATAATTTTAATTTCTTCTGATACAGTTTTGAAGAGAAGCGCTTCATTTTACTATGCTTCCTGTAGTGTGTGGATACTCTGGTTTTGCCAGTGCGGTTTCACCGTATTGCCATTTTGCGGTCATTCACCAAATTTTCTTTCAGGGGTCTGCAATTTATCAGTGAAGAAAAGCAAGCCAAATATCTGCCCTATTTAGCATGGGCTAAAATAGTCCATGTAATTGTTTCAAATTTACAATCTATTAATTTCCCATGAGGATGGACATTTATCTCTGTGTTTATTTACAGTTTTCATTTCTTTGTGTGTGAATTTTGTGCTCCTGTATTCTATAGTCAGCCTTCAAAGCAGATAGTCCACAGCCATGTGGCTTCAGTGACCTAAATAAATTGCTTTAACATTTTAAGCAAGCCAGGCTTATCAACAGTCATCTCAGTTTCTTATGTTCTGATTCAGGTACCTGGTGACCAACATTTCTAGTAATGCCTCACAGCTAGTTATCGCTTCCAGAAAACATGTGCCAAGGCACTGTGATAAGGAATGTTTACAGCTATAGCTATTAATCATCCAGAAGAATCCATAATACCAGGCTTTCATAACCTGTTCTGTCAGCCTCTGGACTCACCAAACATGTGGAGTGGATTATGTAGGTGATGTTGACTTCAACAGCTTAAAAATATCCATTTCTGCCACATTTTCTGCTACCTTCCCTATTTGGGCTGAGTTACTTAGTCACATTAGGCGAGTTTGAGCTATTCCACCACTGAGTCAGAGTATAATCTGGGTGTGGTTTGTAGGGAAAAGGGCGCTGCTTGAAAAGCTGTGTTGTGTGATACAGGATCTGTATCGACTGAAGGATGGTAACCATGCTTTGTCAGATGGCTTTGCCTCAGTTGATTTGACTGTAAGCACTTAAAGACTAAGGAATAAGTGCCCAGGACATAGAGCTTAAAAATGAGTACCTTATGTGCCATCATTTTGATGACAGAAAAAAATGGGAATAACTCTAGGGACCAATATTCAAGTTAAGGGGGATGATTTTGTCCCACATCTCTCAATCTTACTGGGCTTATACATAGTTTATGAAATAGCATGTCCATGGAGAAATCCACTGTGGCCTCTGTAATCAATTTCTTGCAGAAATGCAGTGACCATCCACATGAAAAATCTCCTGCAGTCAAGACAAGAGACAACATTAAGTATCTGAATAGATCTTCTCATAGATTTTGAGTTGTGTTTACACTGGAGAGCTGCACATTGTTTATATTTGTTTTGTTTTTAACTGGCAAAGTGTGATCTTTTAAAATGAAAACTTGGTAATGTCTCTGTCCATCCCCATAACCTAATATTTTCTGCCTTGTACCATGTTCCACTAATGGTGACTCTCTGTTGCCCCTCATTTCCTGGGTCTTTGCCTCTTCTCCTGACTGTAAAGATGCCTTTTTCTTCCTTTACTGGAGAGCTCCTGATCATTCTCAAGTACAACCTCCCCTGGAAAGGCTCTTCTTTCTTTTCCTTACACTATCCCCAGCTTTATTGAATAGAATTGACATATAACATTGTGCAAGTTGAAGGTATATAACATGATGACTTGATACATGTATGTACTGCAAAATAATCATCACAATAAGATTAGATAGCACACCCATCACCTGATATAGTTACTTTTTTTTTTTTGTGGTGAGAATTTTTAAGATTTAATCTCTTAGGAATTTTCAAATCTACAATACAGTTATTGTTAACCATAGTCACCATGCTGTACATTAAATCCCTAGAACTTATTCATCTTACATTGGAAGTTGTACCCTTTGACCAACATCTCCCAAATTCCCTCAACCTCAGGCCTGGTAACCACCAATCTACTCTGTTTCTATGAGTTTGGCTTTTTTAGATTCCACTTATAAGTGGAATATGCAGTATTTATCTGTCTTTCTGACTTATTTCACTTAGCATAATGTCTTACAGTTTATCCATGTTGTCACAAAAGGTAAGATACCCTTCTATCTTTTTTTTTCCCTTCATTTAATGGCGCTATGGTACTCCATTGTACTATATACCACATTTTCTTATCCATTCATCCATCAACACACTTCAGTTGTTTCCTTGTCTTGGCGATTGTGAAAAAACTACAATGAATATAGTGTACAGATATCTGTTTGAGGTAGTGATTTTTTTTTTTTTTTTGGTATACACACGAAGTGGGATGCTAGATCACTAGATACTATAGTTCCTTTTTAAGTTTTTTGGGGGAAAAAAGCACAAATCTCTATGCTATTTTCTATAGTGACTGTACCAATTTATGTTCCCTGCAAAGGTTTTTCAAATTCTTTCCCTCTTGCTCTGTTCTGGTCACCTAACTACTTTCATAGGATTTATTACACTACACTATATTTTAATATTTTATTCCCCTGTCTCTTTCTCTCACTACATTGAGCAACTTGAAGAAAGGTAATGTTTGTTTTAGGTAATAGTACTTGGCATCTACTAGATTCTTGATAAAAATTAGTTGAAGGAATAAATGACACACAAAAAAGCCAAAAGAAGTAAGAACTTTCAGACTACAGGGACATTTATACAATTGAGGGAGCAGAGGTATGTTAACAAAAAGGGAGCACAGTGTGAAATGGTTGGCAGGTCCTGTTTGAATCATCCATCTTAATTTTCTTGTGGACCTTTTTAACAAATCTTCTACACTACCAGCATTCATCAGCTGCTTTTTGAATATCTACAATTTAGCACTGCGCTGGAAATGAACAGGGAGTCATATAGTCTTTGACAGTTCAAAGTTTCAATAATTGATTATCTATTTTCATGCAAAGAAAAAACCCAAATTTTCACTGTTTGATTGTCCGTATAGCACTGCCCTGATTGGTTGGAATCTTGTGTTCTCATTGGCCACTATGGGGTTCCTCCAATGCTCTAATTGATTAGTAAAGATGTAAATGAGAATATGGCTGTGCAGCTCTGATTGGATAGGGCAGGTCTCTGCCCATTGGTCAAAATACAGTTCCAGGAGCTCCTTTGTAAGGGTGGCTCAGGTGGGCAGGAGCGCAGTGCATGCAGAAGCCATGGCAGCTCAGCCTGGGGCTTTCCCCTCACGTGCAATGTGCGTGAGAGGCCTCGGCAAACAATGGCTGCCGGGCTCTTGAGCTTTTCCAGACAAGGGCCCAAGGGGCCCGGGTCATCCCAGGGCCATATCCCTGGATATGAACCTGGGCCTGCTTAACCGGGAGTCCTTTTCGCAGGTATACTCCTCCTCGGGGTCAAAAGTAGGAAATGACAAATACCTTATCTGTTAGTAAATTCACAAGTATCTCTTAAAATTATGATTGAGATGGTGGACTGTGTGTAGCTGATTTATAAAGCAGTGTTGATGGAATGAAAACTATTAGAAAACGATCAAGGAATATGATGAAGCATTTCAAAGGAAAAGAAATATAAATAGCTAATAAACATAGAAAAATGTTCAACCACTCCCCACTCCATTAATAAATGTACATTAAAACAACTTTTTTTTTTAACTTTCAAATAGGAAAAACTTACTGAGATTGACAATCTATTTCTGTAATTGATATTCTTGGTGAGGATGTCGGTGAACAGGTGTTCTGATACTGTGGTGATGGGAGGCTAAAGTGTTGCAATATTCCTGGGGAACAGTTTGACGATAGCTACAAAAATAAAAATGTACATTCCCTGTCATCCAGCAATCTCATTATTAGCATTGTTTTTCTGTACACATGTATGGAGATGTTTTCCAATGCATATAAAAGGTATTTATTGAACATAGTTAAAGAAAGTAATTTATATGATATAGAAATGTTCATCAGTGGGTGAGTAAATAAATCAATATATGTTACAGAATAGCTTCCAATCATTAAAAAAAGATCTATATGTACTTATGCATACATACAAATATAGAATATATTCTTTTTTGGGGGGGGGTGATACTAGAACTACTGCTTAAAATAAAATTGCTAATTGATGAGTATTTATCATCTTGGTCACCACTTTCTTTTCCTGGCCCATCTTTGTTGTAAAGATCCTGGATTTAGTGGGCAAGTTGCTGTTCCACCCAGATTGCTTGGACACCTACTTATGTTTTCCCAAGAAGTAGAGAGCTTGCACGTGAGATGTGCACGTGAGACGTCCTCTCCAGAGAGCTCCCCTGAGGCTCCTGGAGCTGACGTGTCAGCAGAGGCAGAGAGCAGAAGTGCCTGGAATTTTACTACCAGGCACCCTGACTGCTGATAAAAAATGACTGTTGGGTAGAAGAGTTTATGAAAGGCCAACTTCCTTGCCTCTTGCTGGAATTTCTCTGAGGTGTAACTTATCTTCCACTTGGTAGATGGGATCAGGCTGAAGCAGATCCAGTTGTGAGACCCCTGCCTGTGGTCACATCTTTGCTTATCATATTAAAGCTATTTGTAAACATTCTTGGTTGGTCAACTTTTGAATCCAGCACTTAAGATTTATGTGCCCCTGTATGACCCAGCAGAATCATTTACACACAAAAAGAATCCGTTCCGTAAACAAATAACTGATGGAGTTGTTTTGTTTTATGGTTTTTTTGTTCATTTGTTTTATTTTGGGTTTTTTTTTGTTTTTTCTTTTTTTGCTAGGGGTAGCTGGATGGTTTTTGTTTTGTTGTGGTTATGCCCATTTTTTTCTTGCTTCTTTCTTTCTCTAAGCTCTGGCCTGGATTTGCTGACCAGCTTGCTAAAATGAGCGGTGCACCACTTTGCCCCAGGTGAACATAGGACCTGAAACCGGACCTTAGCCTAAGTGGCCTGCCTTCAAATAGATGGAGCTACACAGTTCAGAGAACTCTGACAAAGATTCCGTCCTTGACCAAACTCAAACCTGGCTTCTCGCAGCCTAAGGACATGGCCCTGGGATGACCCGGGCCCCTTGCACCCTTGTCTGGAAAAGCTCAAGGCCGCCATAACAGCATACCGTCTTTTCCAGCTAACACCTGAGGACTGGCCTCAGACCTTCCTGGCTTAGAGCACTTACTGACAAAAACAAACATGCTATTATAAATTCTTCCTCTGTCCCTTTGAGGTGCGTACATATCTCCTACAACCAAAGACAGTCTTTTTCAAGGACCTGAAAGCCGTTCCTTTGAAATGTGATCATCAGGAAGTTGAGCACCCATCTCCAACTCTCGGCGAGAGGTAGGAGCCTAACTTCAGTAAGTGTTAGTTAGCAGGCACAGATGGCTTAATGGCATTGACATTGACCTCTTACCCACCTTTTCTATGATTTTTTTGTCTGTCTTCCCCCCCACCCCCCACATACACTGCTAAGGCATCTGCTCACTTCTCCTTCCTGCACACCTCTGTGCACATCGAAATAAAGCTTAGTTTACACTGAACTCTCCCCTACTGCAGTGACTATCACTGAACAAAGTCTGTCTATGCCTTTCAGTAGCCTCCAGATTCATCTTTGACAACCCATGGATTAGGACTTTCAGAAAGCAATTTGGTTTATTGTTATATAGCAATAAAATCTATGTTGCTATAAAATCCATGGAGAGAGAATTTTCAATTTTGCTTTCTAGTTATAGTCCTTTGCAAATAGTAAGTGTCCACGATTACCTTAGTGTCAGATATGCCCTGTTGTCCAAACATTCTCGATCTGGTTACCTTCCAGTTACGAATTTGCACAACTCTGAAATATTGGATGTAAAAATATGTCCTCTTCCATAGAGTGAACCAGGGCCGCCACCTGATATTATTCAACAACTTGCTCTGTCCATGGTTTTAAGATCTGTAAATATTTTCTGTATTTTTAAAAACAATTGTTTGAGTGCTTGTAATATGTAGGTCATTTACTATGCAGTTACGGGATATTTAGGATGACTATTTCATCCCTAAAACCCAATATTTCTAAATGAAATAATCTTAGATTTATGTTATATTATTTTTATATTATTATTTTATAGATTATTATTGAGATGTGATAAACACTATTTCTAAACGGAATAAACTTAGATTTGTTTTACCAACATAAATACTTGCATTTTGCAATATTTAATAACATGACCTAAGCAAATATTTATGGAGCATTATGTAGGCATATATGTTTGTATGTGTTTCATTTTGGTGTGGAGGTAAGCGGAAAAGGACTTGTTAAGTGTCAGGATTTACTCTCAAAACAGATCTATTTATTGTTTACCTATTATGTGTCAGAAACTCTGTGTGTGCTATTTAATCCTTACCACAGAACTTCAAGGTAGGCAATATATCTCCAATTTCAAACTAAAGGAAATGAGACTCCAAAAGACTTTTAATACAGATTTTGAACCTAAGTCTGAGTCATTCCTGAATCTGTGCTCTTCTACTATATCACACTCCCTCCCAATTTACATGCAGTTGATGGTTTGGAAAAGAACACTGTTTTTACTGAACTATTCTCACAAATTATCTGACAGAATCAACAGCACTGCAAAGAGGTATATATGAAAATCTCCAACTCAGACTTGAGAGAAAGAGAATTTGTGTGCTGTTGCTTAACAAATACAACTAGAATAATTTTAAAAATAATTTAACTAGGTTCTAAGGCGACATTGTTTACTCCAAGTTCAGAGTACCAGGGGACTGTGAAGAAAGATGAAAACTTGTTTTGCACATTTAGCATGAATACATTGTATGCTTTTTTTTTTATGATGTAAAGAACTTTTCCTGGGAGGTACAATAAAATTATATAAACAAAGGAGAAACAGCTGCACAAAAGGAAATTGGCAGGAAAATATACTAAAAACAAAAATGCCCTCCATAAATAAAAGTTAAATATTCAAACTTGTTAAATTGTAACTTTTTTATGGTTTGTGATTGGTTTTTATTTATCTTTTTGTCCTGTTAATGGCTAGGGTGGAAATAACCCTGCTTCTTTTTTTAGTGTATTATTATTATTTTTGCCTCTGCTGTGACTTCCAACTATCTGTAGTTAGATTACACTAACATTTCATATGCACTGTATTAGGGCTTACTAGATAGTCTATAAGGCTAACTGGACATAAACATTTTTTTCAGAACAGGAACTGAGTTCTATATCCCTGAAGGCTTCTAAATTACTGCTAAAGAGGTCATAATCTTATGGTTCTGATTACATTTAGAATTCATAGAAAAACTCTTTTTGACTTTAGAATTAAACATAATTCTGTATGATTGTGGAACTTCTTATTCTGGCTTTGCTGGGGAGGAAAAAGAAAGTCTTTTTCTTCTACCCTCCTAGGATCCTTGGCTGGGGCTCTGTGCATTAGCCTGGTACAAGACAGATTACCAAGAGAAAAGCACTCAGAATATTATTAACATGTGCATCACACATGCACACATGGGAGCACCTAGTGATGAGTAACTCAAGTGGGTGGTTAGAATTTGTTTTATGTGCCAGTTTAGGCTAAACAAAGGGGAGAGAGTTTGGGGATTTGGGGCTTCTTAGTGAGAGACACAAATTATGGGAAGGGGACCAGAAAAAGCTCTCTGGTGAACAAGGTTTGTTTAGCCAGTTTTGTTATGCAGATTCCAGTCAGAGCCCTCCCCTCCCCTCTCAGAGTCCTCTCTTTTCTGGGACAGGAGAGGAAGACGCCTTTACAAATATAAATTTCCTTTTAAAGCTTTTCTACGGTTTGCTTGTTCTCCTTGGCTTTTAACTCAAAATAATCTATATGCCAAGGAAGTATACTTTCCGGTGGCATGGTCCGGTATACTTCAGTGTAGACTCATTATGTTAATTACTTTGAGTCTACCTTTTGTCTTTCAATATTGGGCCACAAAAAGGTTTTAGTATCCCCTGTTATTTAAGAATCAGTCCTTACATAGTTAGTATATATATATATATACTATGCTTTTTTTTCATTTGGACAGAGCAGTACCATTTTATAATTTCAGACACAAACAAAAGCAATTGTTAGGGAATAATCTTAAATCATCCAGAAAATCCAAATCAGCCCTATTGTCTGCCCGCATGTACAGCCAGAGCCCTGGAATAATAGGGTTTAATGATGGGCCTGTGACACCTGTCAAAGCTGCTTATTATAGTGCTCATGGATAAGGACATGAAATTTTGCTTTGAGACCAAAAATACAACTGCCTGTTTTATTTTTGCTTCTTATTTAAATAATTTTTAAAAAATTATTGTTAATGAAGAGCTTCCGCTTATTTCACTGTTCTTCACCTAATGTTTTCTTTGTTTTGTTTTTTTTAAGATTTTTATTTATTTATTTTTAGATAGAGGGGAAGGGAGGGAGAGAAGCATCAATGTGTGGTTGCCTCTCATGAACCCCCTCCTGGGGACCTGGTCCGCAACCCAGGCTTGTGCCCTGACTGGGGATCAAACCAGCAACTCTTTGGTTTGCAGGCCGGAGCTCTGTCCACTAAGTCGCAGCAGCCAGGGCTGTTTTCTTTGTTTTCTAATGCTTTATATTTTCTTACTGATTAATGCTGGGGAAAAAAAAACCAAAAAGCTTAAATAATTCTCACTGTCAAAAAGATTGTTTTCTCAGTCTTGTTTCTTCCCACCCTCCTTGCCTTTTTTCTGCCTTCCTCGCTCCTTCCCTCTTGCTTTCTTGTTTCTTATTCCCTTCCTTGCTTCATTTCTTCCCCACCCCCGCATCTTAAAATATATATTTCAAATACATCGAATATTAGCATCTTTTGGGCTTCTGACCCTCCTCCCTAGGAATCTAGTTTCTTCCTGAAGATTTCTCGCACTTATCCTATTTCTCATTGTCCTGTTATCAAGCACTCATTATAAATACAAGAACTGAAAATCAGAATAACAATATACTAGGAATTGTCACTTAGCTACTATGATATATGTACAAAAGCATAATTGATCAATGTTAATATGGTTAGAAATTAGCTAGATCCTCTAATTTGATTACTTAAAATATTCTCATTTATCCCTGCTCTTGAAATGTTTTCTTTCCCACCCCTAACTCTATTCTACTTTTCTTGCTCTATGATGTTGGATATAAAACTATTTTTAGAATAAAACTAGGTGTTGCTGATATCTGAATTATGAAATACAATTATTTTAATAAGCTTTCTCATTAGTGTGGTTTCTCAAACATGGAAAGAAGTCCTTGTTTTTCTGTATGGGGACAGCAGACATCCGGGACTCTGGGGGTATACACAGAGGGAGATATTTGACAGAGTATAACGAATCATATTCCTTTTCCTTCTATTGCGTTTCCATGGAAATTTGTACTAATTAATTCTTCGTCTATCCATTTCAGACCGTGCTTTCTTACACTTACCAGAACATTGAAAATAATTAGAGGTGAGAGGGAAAGGGAAAAGAAGGCATTGATAAGAGTGATTAGGGTTAAATTAAGTCCTGAGGGAAGACATTGTGTGGCGTTCAATAGTGTGAAGAGTTTATCAGAATTCTATTGATTTTGACATATTTAGCTTACTTATTTCTTCTTTCTCAGACTTTGAGGAATGATGTAATTTATTTCTGCTGTGTTTAATAAGGCTCCTTCAGATACACATATTATTTCTTATTTTTCCATTACTTATTTTTGAATTGTTTTCAATGGGACATATTTGACTTTGTAAGGTTTCTTAATTCATCTAAATAAAGTTTTATAAACCACAAAGGAATAAATTTTGGCCATGTCACATTATTATATAGGAGGCAAGTACCTAGACACCTAAATGGGGCCTTTATGGACCTTTAAAAACTGACCTCCAGTCTTATGTCTTTACCAATTCATTTGCAGAAAAACTAACTATTTGAAGAGGCAGGTATAAACACAAACAGAAGATAAAGAGAGAATCATTTTTAAACTCAGATTGACTAAGAAAAGAGGCTATATTTGAACATGGCTTTAAAAGATAACTAAAATTTCAATATATCTTGGTAGGTGAATATTATCCCATGTGACAGAAACAATATGGACAAATTTTTGTATGATATTTTGGCAACATAGAAAGCTTCCTGGTCTGATTTATTTTCAGGGTGGTTTTGGAGGTGGGGTAAAGAAAAGTGTTCCTTAAGGTTAGCCATAAAGAGCCTTGAAAACATGCTCCAGCATTAAGACATTATTCTATTATTTCCAGAAAATCATCAAACATCTTGAGTGAAAAGAATAATAAGACTAGACCCGTCCTTTAATTTTCTTTCTTAAGCACTATCGGCTTCTAAAAGACTATACAGCTTATTTATTTACTGTGTTCATTATTTATTAGCTGTCTTTTTATCCAGAAGAACAGGATATTTGTCCGTCTTTTCAAATACTGCCTCCAAATGGCTAGGATGTGCCTGGTACAGCACAGACACTCAATAAATATTTGATGACTGAATGGACACATGCTTTGGGAAGTTAACTCTGGTGATAATATGAAGGACACATTGTTGGGAGAGCCTGATCTTATGTAATCTCAAACTTAACTGGTCCACTTACTAAGTCTTACACATACATTCCACATCATCTTTTTGCAAATCCTCTTCCTTTTGCCTAGGGTATTTTCTGTGGGCCAACCCTTCTCTTCACCTATTCGGATCTCACCCATGAGAAGCCATTGCATGAACATCATAGACCTAGGTCCAAATTATGCTTCTTTGGCTTCCTCAGGACAGTCACCTCACTCACCTATGTGTAAAATGTGCATAATGCTACTTCATAGAATTTCTATAAGACTAAAATGAAACCTATAACGTTCCTAGGAAAGTGTCCAAGGTATTACAGAGCCTTACTAAATGTTAGTTTCCTTAACTTTCCATTCTTCAAGAACTCAAGTTTCTATCAGATCCTTAAAGTCTGCTCTGATCACTAGAGCCTGTAATTATTTCTCTCATTTCTTAAGTACATACTTTTTCATATGCCCTGAGGTTTTTTGTATCATTACTTGGCTAACATCTATACTTTCTCTTTGATGCAAAACTATACTCTGTCATGTATGTATTGTTTCTGAAGGTGTATGAGTTCAAGGTGTTGCCACTTCTGGTTCTTATCATGTTGTAGAATAAAGTTTTACTTTGTAACAACTTGCTCCTAATGCAGTCACTTTGTACTCTGTACAAAAGATTGTCTGGAATGAATGCCATGATATTCCAATAAACTTGAACCTCAGAACCTCATGAGTTTTTATCTGAAGGACACTCTAAGAGAGTTGGATTGTACTGTTATAAAAATTCTTTGCACCTATTGGCTGCTCTCATTATGTAGATTTCAGATCTTTTGGGCTATCACACAAGTATTGTGGTACTGATTTTACTCTATCCTGGATGTGGGATTATTACGGCTTTTATTAACTGAGGCTTAAAAATATTTTAAAAAGAGTATTTGCCAGATTAATTCTGTCATAGGTAAGTTATTCTCCTTACTACAGGTACATTAGTATATGTATGTTGCTGTATAAATATGTTTATATTATATGAATTTGTGCACTTACATATTTTATTTCATGCTTATAATTTGTTATTTTCTTTATCAGTTCTTTGAGAACTCTATTACTTATTTTACTGATTATTTTAGTTTTCTGCATAGTGCCCCATTTGAAATGGTTGGCCATTTCCTCTTAGAAGTTGCTAATGAAAGTCAACCAAAAAATTTATTGTTTCTCTTACTTTAGAATCAGTATTTTAGCCCTGTACACAGACTAAGGAACATGAAGATGAGTATAAATGCTTATTCCAAAATGTATGTTTTTCAGTGCTCATTTAGAATCTAAAGTCTAAAATTCATAAGTTTCATTTATTTTATTGTGTTTCTGGATATTTGCAGAAATTAGAGAACCAATCAAATTGTTTTAAATTTAAATTATCATAAAGTGGAAACATTTTCTAATTTTTAATAAAAGAAGAATTCATCTCTGCCCTTTATAAACCAAGTTATAACACATACAAAACTGTGCTTTGTAAAATCTTATATGATAGTGTTAATATCCCAATTTTCTCCATTACCTTTTAATAAATTGAACAAAAGAAATATTTTAATATTTGAATTGTATTTTTAAAACAAGTGCTATAAAAATCTCTAAGAAAGATTGATGGTTAGGTGTTTTTTAATCATAACAGTGTACATCTTTTGACATGGCATAACTATCACTTATTTATGAGGAAGTTAATGTAAGACTATATTTGATGACCCTTTATATCAAATACCTCTTTAAACATTTCAAGAAAATGGCAGAATATCTTAAAAAATAAATCTTGTTAATTGGTCTCTCAAAATTATATATACATGTCCTCTGTGTATATACTCGTATATGTATTTATGGGCATATCTACATATCTACATATATTTCTTTAGTGATCTGGTCTGTGGTTTTCATCAGACCCTGAAACAAATTATACAACCTCTGTTTTAGGAGAAGCTGAAAAAGTTGCCAAGATTAAGAAATGTGCATAACTAATATTTAACATCTGAGATATGGAGATCGAGATGATTAATTTAAAAAGTAACTGATTAGGTGAGAGTAGACAAAACATTTTGGATATTCAGATATGATCTCTTTGATTTTTATTTTGCCTGGAAAGGAAACAAAAGCACAGAATTATAAGAAAGGGAAGCCATGCAAAATGAGAAATTTTTAAACTTATATGAAAAAGTCCTTCTTAGCAAATGGATTTCTGTTAAATCCAAACACAGCGAAGAGATCTAAGACAGCAAAATATGTTTTCAAGTGGGGATGGATAAAATTTGACGGATGTCTGCCCTGGCTGGTGCGGCTCAGTGGATTGAGTGTTGGCCTGCAAACCAAAGGGTTTGCCGGTTCGATGCCCAGTCAGGGCACATGCCTGGGTTGTGGGCGAGGTCCCCAGTAGGGGGCTTGCAAGAGGCAACCACACATTGATGTTTCTCTCCCTCTCTTTCTCACTCCCTTCCTTTCTGTGTAAAAATAAATAAATAAATTTTTTAAATATTTTTAAAAAACTTGACAGACTTCTTTGCAGTGAGAAGAAATTAAAGATGTTTTTTCAATGAATAATACAGAAACCTGGAATTACACTCACCAAAACTCTATGTAACCATTTTTGAGAACATAATAACTCATTCCTGGACATTTATGCAGCTACAAACTTAGCTATGCATTAGATATCATAGTGTTAAATACACATTGGTATTAATGAACTTTTAATCTTATGCTATTAAAAAGCATAATAGACTAGATCAAAAATTAAGAATGTTAAGACCTATTTTTCACCACCCAAGTTGTTCTACTCTGATTTTGCAGGTGGTTAGAACCAGGTAGGCCTGCTTACACACCTTTGTGCCTTCTTTTACTTTCTCTTCAAGAAACCTTTATCGAGAACTGTGTGCCAGGCATAGTTTTCACAGATGTGCTGAGTCACTATGGAACTGTTTTGTACTGTACGAAGTTTTCTTCTTCGCCACACCAAACACTGGGGATTCCTGTGGGCATTGAATTGACACCAATAACCATTGATTAACAAGAGATAAAAGAGAACGTTGGCCATCAGTCCAGGGCAGACAGGCAAGAAAACATGCAATAACAATGCATTACTGTAAGTGCTAGAAGAAAAAAATGAAGATAATTACATGGATTTGGGGGAACCCAGAAGAGAGAACTTTAGTCCCCAGGTAAAGGATGAGTGACTGGAAGAGGGCATGTCATGGCATTGTTGAGTTGTCTTTTCTTAATGAGTGTCTTTTCTTATTAGTTCCTAGAACACACAAAATTATTTTCTACCTCAGGAAATTTTCTCATACCATTTTTTTCTGCCAGGCTTCCTGTTTTGTCCACATTCTTCTCAACTTTTTCCTTCACATTATCTATACCAAAGCTTAAACCTCACCCATGAATAATTCCTGACTCTTTCATGATAGTGATATAGAAACCATTATTCATGAAACCATAATTAACTTAAGTAACGTAGAGGCAATTTATTGGCCCCACACTGAAATATGCAGAGGTGATTGTGGCTTTAGTCACAACTGGATTTGATACTGAGGGCTCCATTTCTCTCTCTTTTGTTTCTTAGACAAATTCCCTCTACATTGTAAACACGACTGCAGTGCACTTCTTACAAGTTTAGCAACTCCACAAAGATGGGAACTTCTTCCATGTTGAAGTGTCAGATTCCTATCGCCCTCACTTGGGTTATGAGCTCATCCTCACACCAGTCACGGTTACAGGAGAAAGGAACCATGACCTCATCTCTATGGGGGGTAGAACGGACTCTTTGGACAACAGTGTGTCCAGAATTTCTCAGTATGGAAAATAAATAGCTCACAGATCATTTAGATGCAGGCTGGATGGACCAAAACATCTGAAGTTGTCTAAACTTGCTCAGAAATATCTTTCCTGACACCCCCACCCTTTAATTTTCTATCTAAACCCTTTGTGACATTTATATGATTGATCCTGATTTGCGATTATTTTATTTAGCTATGTTTCCTGAACTAGAACATAAGCTCCGTGACAGAGGGGACACTGACTTCCTTGTGTACTGTTGCATCCCCAGGATATAGGGCGATGTGTGCCACATGGAGAGATTCACTAAGTAATTTGTTTAAAAAAAATAAAGAGACAACTAGAATCAATGATTGTGAAGGATAACATTCTGATATTTATGAAGCAATGGTAATATTCAATATTATAGTGTTAATTTAAAAAAAAACCTCAAGAGAACATTGAATATTGGCTTTTTTGTTCTCTTTTTTAAGAAAGTGTGTTGACAGACCCTACTCACAGCAAAGCAGATCTGTGAATATCATTATAAACTTAAGGAATGGCATCTTTGGGCTCATCTAAATACACAATTTTAAATTCTTTTTTCTTATTACTACACCTTGCCTTTTACACATATGGATTATAAATATATTTTCATATATGCTTTTGCTGTGTTATCTTAGGCATTTTAGTTACTTCTCTAAAAACCTTTATTTCCTTATCTGTAATGATAGAGATTTAATATCTACCTCAGAGAGTATCATGAAGATTAAATGAGATAATGTGTTTTTTAAAACTAGTACAATACTTTGCAATAGTAAGAATTTTAAAATGGTGACTATTATTGTTTTCGTTTCTTATCTTTTGGTATAGAATGTTTTTAAGGCAGAATTCATGTCAACCACAATAGAGGTAGGTGGATTCCCTTATAAACTCTCCCTTATGCGAAATTACTTTTGACTAGTGTATATAGAAAGTTCCTAGTACATGCCTCTATCTTTAGGTTGGCAACTTCTTTCTTTTTTCTAAAAATCATATTTCAGAGGCTGTAGTTACTAAAGAGAAGAGAGAAAAAAATAGTGGGGGCCATTTTCTCACAAAATGTCAGGGGCCCATGGCAGGTGCCTGGGCCTTGTGAACTCACCGATGTTCACGTTGTTGATAGAAAGATGGAAGGGAGAAACACTAGAAATTAAACTGTTCTCCAGTAACCATCCTAAAATCATTCTTTTTATCTGGCTTGTAAAATATTTCCCAAGGTTATTATAGATCAACATATTAAATGGGCTTGTCATTAAAGACATTGGTTTATGTGTAAAGTAGTCTAAAATATACCAACTAAAAAAATTATAAACAATTATTTTGAGTAGCAGAGATAGTCTGAGATATCCAGACCTGCTTGATGGAAGCTTTCCCGAATTTCAGCAGGCCCACTCCTTCACCTGAGCCAGGTGCTCTCATATTCTTGCTCCTAGAATCATGACTTAGATTTGCCCTTCTAGAACTTTGCAAGAGAAGATATTTGAAGCAGAAGCAGAATGGAAGGGGAAACTCAGCCAGTGGAAGACTGCAGGAAGTCTCTCTTTTTGTTTAAGTTATAGTCAACACACAATAGTATATTAATTTCAAGTATACTGGATTTATCAGGGTGATCACTTTGTGAATTATGTAAATGGGGCAACTCTCTTTTGCAGGGAGAACTTCATGGGATGTCAAAGCCTGAGAAAGTGAAAGACAACTGGAACCAAAGAGCCAGAGAGAAGCAGGTATTATTGAAAGTCTGGGTTCAGAACCAAGACTTGCAGGACAAAGGTAACAATAACAGAAGCATGTTAAGGTGTTCCAACCTATTCCTTGGAACAGGATTTGTTGTTTTATTGCTTACTTTTATGTGGAAGCCACAGTGACGTGTGTGTGTGAAAGGTTTGTAGGAGGGTGTTGATGTGTGGGGGTGTGCATTAAAAGAACCATGAATGAAAAGGACCCTTTATCCTAGCAATAATCAAATAGGCTAAATCAAACTGAAGTGGACAGAGAGCCATTTCTATTATTCTTTAAGCATTTTTAAAAAGATTTCATTAATTAATGAATTTATTTATCTATTTTTAGAGAAAGGGGAAGGGAGGGAGATAGGGAGGGAAAAAAAAAAGTGCAAGAGAGACAACAAGTGGTTGTCCCTCACATGCTCCCGACAGGGAACCTGGCTTGCAATACAGGCATGTGCCCTGACCAAGAGTTGAACTGGTGACCTTTTGCTCTGTGGGACCACACCCAACCCACTGAGCCATGCCAGTCAGGGTATCTCAACTGTTAAGGTCCTAATATTGGTGTTATATATTTGTTGGCTTTTCCAAATTTTATGGATTTCCATTTTACTTTTTATTGATTGATTTTCCCTTTATTTCTTTCTCTGTGCTTGGTTACTTTACTACTCCATGTCTGAGCATTTGACATTATCTTTCAAGGATCAGTTTCATTTCATGTTTTCACCTGGTTTATTGTCCACTCGTCCTATTGCCTGCTTTTCAGTTTAGCTGTTTTCTCATTTTCTTTCATCCTCATGTTTATCCAGATGTTGATTTCCTGTTCGCCTTAGATGCTGGCTTCAGCCTGTAAGATTTGCCTGAGTGATGACTCACTTCCTGGATTATGGGATGGGGATGGGTGGATTCTTCATACCCTGCAGTGGGCAGCCTGAAGAAGCCAAGACATAGTATGCCTAGCTCTGGAGGGGGAAGGAGGGAGAAAGTGTTGAGGGGAGTAACTGCCTCCACCATTTCTTTGGGTCTTACATAGTTTTATCCAAATCTAGCCTAGCTGATCATTTGTTTTAATTGTGCACTCATCTCTTAAGTGACTTCTCTGTCACCACTCTTTCTAATTCATCCATCCCTCACAAATAAGCCCCAATTACAAAGCAAGTTATGGTGCTCCTCTACGTATGTATATATGTACACATGTATGCATATACATATACAGGGTTTGGTAAAAGTTGATTTGCAGTTGTGAATATGGGAAGTATGGAGTTTATTCTTGTATTATTATTTGTTAGTTATTGAATTATTTTCCATGGGAATAATTGTAAACCTACTTTTGCCCCACTATTTACAAAGCCTGTGTGGAAAAAAGTCCAGCCATTGTTAATATAACAAGAATGGTTTATGTGACATCAGTGTAACCTGGCAGCCAAGGAGAGTGGACTGGAATGTATATGCGTGAACAATGATGACTTCATTGTACTAGCCAATGGTGGTGGTAGATGCCATTGAGTGAGCTTGTGTACTGTGTGGCCGTCGCATTCAAAATAACTGAGCGAGTAGAGCAATGAATCTGCATCAAATTTTGCATTAAGCTCGAGCATTCCTCCCTGGAAACTATTCAGATGATTCAGAAGGCCACAGCTATAGGCAGCTGGTGATAGGCATTTTCGTTATGACAATGCACCGGCTCATGTCTCATGTCTTGTGCAGAATTTTTTGGCAAAACATCAAGCCACCCAGGTGACTCAGTTCCCTACAGCTGAGATTTGGTACCCTATGACTTCTGGCTTTTTCCAAAACTAAAATCACCTTTGAAAGGAAAGAGATTTCAGAGTGTTGATGAGATTCATGAAAATACAATGGGGCAGTTGATGGTGAGTTGAAGAACTGTGTGAGGCCCCAAGATGCCTACTTTGAAGGGGACAGAAGAGTCATTGTCCTATGCACAATGTTTCTTGTATCTTGTATCTTCTTCAATAAATGTCTCTATTTTTTATTTTTCATATTACATGGCTGGATGCTTTATGGACCCACCTCTCTCTCTTTTTCTCTCTCTCTCACTCTCAGAGAACAAAATGTTCCATATGTTTTAAACAATGTGCTTTATTCTTTGATTTGACTTGGCTTTCAAAATACTAAGTAGGCTACAAATGAATATATGGCTCTTATTTACCTTTCAATCAGAATGGAAATCAAATTTAAAGAGAATGTAATAGCAGAATGAATTGTAACACCAGTCTCCCAGTGATGGCATCTCCACAACACCCAGCCTCTATTGGCAGATATTTATTTTGCTTTCATAAGGTGTTTGTTGTCATTAGGACACACCCAGGAGGTGTAAGCTCCCTGAAGCTCATTACTTTAAGCATGCAGACAAATAATTGTGAAATTAATTGTGGTCCTGTTTGAAATATAAAGTAGGAACATTTTGTACCAAGCCTCAAGCAAACTCTGATACCTTAGAGGGGCTGATGACACTCTTGTTTTCAATATTTAAAATTAAATGTGTAGGTTCAGTACTACAACATTCCATGTTACAGTTTGTTCTTGAGATAAAAGCTTTTTTTCATAAAAATTGTAATACATTACGTGAACATTAGGCCATTTGAATTTTAATGGATAAACATGAAAAAAAAATATTACTCTAGTTCCAATGGTTACATAGACAGACCAGAACACTGCCCCTGGAGCAGTTGAGAGTGCAAATGATAAGAACTCAAGTACTAAAGTCCACCAAGAATGATACAGGTCTGGGCTGCACCATTTAGTTAGTAGCTCTGTGACCATTCCACGCCTTAGCTTCCTCAGTTATAAAGTAAGGTTGTGAAGTATAAATGAGATCATGCACACATACTGAGCTTAATCCACAGTGCCCGAATGGTAGTATTGTTTTTATTTGTTTAAGTAGATAGGTTATAGAGGCAAACTAAACATATAATAAATAGAAAAATAGATTTTTTTTAAATTTCAAAACTTTATTAACTTATTTGTTCATTCTTCTTTAAAAAAAAGTTCTGGGAGCTTGTTCTATGTCCTCTATGATGCCAAGTGTTATTGAACATTTGGTGACAAGACAGTTCCTGCCTCAGGTACTTGATGTCTAATGTGGACATAGGTCACAAACAATTAGAGTGCACTGATAGTGAGCTCCTTCTGCACAGAAACCATATATTTTCATTCAACGCACCATCTGGCACAGAGTCCACACTCCAAAAATACATGTTAAAGGAAGGAAAGGAAAGGAAGAGAAAGAGAGGATGAGAACAACTATTAAAGAACATATTTTTTAAACTGCATCAAATGAACATTTCAAATTGCCGGGGAAGGAGAGATAATATTTGAAAGTGAGTTTTAAAAGATGAGGTAAAGAATGAAAGAAAACTATCCCAGGTCAAGGGAATAAATGTAATGTTGTAAAATCATAAAGTCATACAAAAATTTGAGGAAATACTGTTGGAATGGAGCATAGGTTCACAGGGTGGAAAAAAGAGTGATGGTGTTGGTGCAAAATTGTGAAGATCCTCTGAGTCAACTTGGAGTTCATGGGGGCACGAGGGTTTTCTTTTAGGTGATGGCAGCAATATCTGTCTGTCTGATACACTCGTATATATATCTATATATGTATCAGAGAATCATTGAATATTCATCTTTCACTGATGTGTTCGTCACATGTCTACAGAAATTTTAAAAAATTATCTTAAGGAACTCACAGTAAATTTGGGGAGACGGTCAAGGAAAAAAAATGATGAAAGCAAAGGAAATAACTATTATGACAGATGTATAAATAGAATATTTTGGAAGGAAAAAAGCCCAGAAGAAAAGCCCATTTACTATATGTAGTGTTTCATAATCTATTTGATAATGTTCTCTAAAGGGAACATTGTAAAGATGATACATGGTACTAATCACATGTTATTCAGAGAAAATGCCATGTACAAAGGTCCCCCTGAAGTAGGGTACTGTTTAGAAATTTGTGCCCTGGCTGATGTGGCTCAGTGGGCTGAGCACCAGCCTGTGAACCGAAAGGTCACCGGTTTGATTCCCAGTCTGGGCACATGTCTGGGTTGCGGGCCAGTCCCCAGTTGGGGGTGAGGGAAAGGCAACTAATTGATGTTTTCTCTCACATATCGATGTTTCTCTCCCTCTCTTCCCTTCTCTCTAGAAATGAATTTGAAAACTTTTAAAAAAGAGACAGAGATTTGTAAGTAATTTAATACATTTGGAACAAAAGATATTTATAGGTCTTAGGTAAGAGACAGGGCTGGAGTAGCGGGATTTCCAGACTGTAAAAGGCTAAGTACTTTGTCAACTATAGAGTTCCGCCAGGGAATTTTAAGCAGTGATGTGGCGTGATTAAAGTGTGTCTTGCTTTTTAGAACTAACCCTTTGGAATGACGGAGGGGCGACTAAGACTGGCAGGATGAACCAGCCTGGAGTCCGTAGGAGGAAATATCAAGATCTGAACGGTTACAATGCAATGGCAGAAGGAACAGGGAAAAAGGTTAATCAGGACGCACGATGACCAATCAAAGGGTGGATGGGGAGAGAGAGGGAAGTTTCAGGTGACTTGAAAATACATAGCACAGTCTAGCAATGGTGCTGGCAGAGAGAATACCGGGAGTTGCGGTCTTACTTGTGTTGAGTCTGGAATTAAAAATGAGTTTAATGTGTCTATGGGGCATATAGATGTAAAATGGGAGTCTGAACCCCAGGTCAGTGAGCTGGGCTGTTGATACTGATTTGACAGTTGTGATCACATGGGTGTGGTTGAAACTTTTCGTTTGAATGAAATTGTCTGAGAATAACAGGTAGTGTGAAAAAGCTAATACTGAAGCGAGCTGTCATAGAAAGGTTCATGCAGAGCAAGGCATGAGCTTCCGTTAAGCTCAGTGGTTAAAAAGTTGCCTTTGGGAGATGAATTTATATAGAATAAGTGAGGTTAAAGCCAGATATAAATATGATATAGGTAATAATGTATCAACTAATAAAAACCATCCTAAAGATCTTTGATATTAAGGCAACCTGATGTCATTTTAATAAATGAGTTAAATTACATGAAATAAATATGCCAATGACACTGTTTTATGACTCGGAGAGCACCCAATTACTCTCAATGTAAATAATTCAGTGAATGTCAAAAATATTAGTGATATGGGGTCAATGTGTTTTCAAACCTAGATATAGGAGTGGTGAGTTCAAGCTGGCTAATTTAGAGTATCTAAGTATGCTTCTTGGAAATGCTCTTTATTATAATAAAAAAAGTTTCTTTACAATTCAAGAGTTCTCCTATGAAGATGGATGGGTCAGGTCTCCACACCCCAAAGAAGTAGATTTTTTTCCCAGCAGAACAGCTAGTTTTATCAGCTTTCCTGACCAATGAAAAAGTTATTATGCTTTCAAACATGTTGGGAGTCATCAAGGGACATGCATAAAGGACCCATCAACAAAACCAAATGGGGGAAGAATTGGGGGTGGGAGGTGGGGTGGGTGGGGCTGTGGAAAGTGGTGGGGGGAAAATGTTGACAAAAACAAACAAAAAACAAAGTGGTCAGGGGGAGGCTGGGAGTAGTGTGGGAAGTTGAGAAGCCAAAGACCTGGTGTGTGCAGCCCATGGACATGGACTAAGAGGTGTGGGGGTGATGGGATAGGGTGCAGGGCGGGGAGGATAAAGGAGGGGAAAATGGAACAACTGTAATAGCATGCTCAATAAAATATACAGAAAAAAAAGAGTGTTTTTTTTAAAGGTAAATAGGTGAGGTGATAATTAATTTGACTGTGGGAATCCCCTTGTAATGTACACATATATCAAATCATCGCATTGTACATTTTAAATATATTACAATTTTATTGTCAATTATAACTCAATATCTGAGGAAAAACACAGTCTAGTAAGACAAAAAGCAAATGAGAGGTTTAGAAAACTGCAGCTGGAGAAGAAAGGACTGGCGAAGTGCAGATAAATGACTGGTGAACAGCCTGGTGAAGAGGAATGTGAAGGTCACATTGGAGTTTCTTCTCTGCTTCTGAAATGCCATCTTATTAGACATCTTTTCTCATCTTAGAAGTTCTCTGCTCTAATGAGCACATTTAAAAATGTGTTTTTCTTGTGCTGATTATTGTACTAAGTTAGTATGAATTGGAAACCCTTTAAACAGGTTGTAATTGAAGTCGTTTGAAAAAAATTGAATTTCAGATACACTCTTAGAATGACACTGGTGGTTGCTTTGAATTATGATGACCTTTTCGATAAATGCTAATAAAGATGTGATATATGGTTTAATCATTTAAATTATGTACAGGTACCAAATAAAATAGAAATGTGATATTTAAGTGCTCAAAGGAGGAGTTTTAATAGACCAGTATATGCCATAGTGGGACTGACTGCATCCCATGTCTACGGACACACAACTCCACATTCTGCAATTGGTTCTGCTTGAAGGATCTTCACATGTGCAAGAATGGATCAGCAAAGGGGCAGGGACCCCTGACATCTGACGCTATTTCTATAAGTTTTTAATTGATCACATTTTATTTTGGTGACAGACTAGTGAATAGATGCAGTCATCCTAAATGGATATTTCATCCCTCTTAAACCTACTCCTGGTGGTTGAACTATTTAGAAACTCTTCCTTTATATATAAACGGTTGCATCTTGCCAATAATGCTGTGTATTATTTAGTATACTTTGGGGGGTTTTCCCCTTTCCCAAAGGAAACCATAATGTTTTTTGAATTTGTCTTGGACAGGACAAGTAAACTTTTTGCTATTCATATAGTCCCTTTCTAGGAAGCATCCAATTTAATGCTATTTTTACAGCCTTCTTGAAGTTTCCTTACACACAGATTGCATGATTTATCTATATTATCCCTAAACTAGAGGACTCTTCTTTTCTTGGCCGCAGCTAATGAAAATGAAGAGTGGTTACCTAAACCAAGCTAGACCAGTTTATAAAGCACTTAACAGATTAAGAGGTAACCTAGATGCCAAACTTCGCTCATTAGAAGCAAGCTATACTAAAATATGACTGGCTGAACCAATTAAATTCTTGCTTTTGGAGGGTTTGACTGGGGGACCTACTGAGGAGGTTAGTAGTTGGTATTGAAAGCAGAAGCTAAAAGAGGGTGTAGAAATGACAAGTTCAGAGAAGAAATTATACATAGAGAAAAAACTAGGGAACACCCAATAGTTATTCACAGTAGGAGTTGAAGTGAGACAGATTGTTTGAGGTCCATAGGCTTGAAATAGGGAGCCATGGAGAGGAGGAAGCAGTGTGTGCCTGCTGTGAGGGTGTGCACAGGTATTTCTTTATTGCTCAAGTTACAAGGCCTGTTTTGAGTGACTTCCCAATGGTTCGTGATGCTGCCTCTGTAGGGCTTCATTCACAACTCATTCCTCAAATGCTTATTAAGTGCCCGTGGGCCACGTGCATGCTCTACCTGGAGGGTTTGTTAGTGAAGAGGAGAGCTCTTACCCTTGTGGAATTTATATTCCAGTGGCCAAGACTGTTTTTGTAATTTTCTCCATACCTTCATAATACAGCCTTATCACCAGAATGAATACAAGTGTGCTTTTGTTCCCTGCAGTCTGAGAGTCTAATAAAAAAGCTCTATTTCATTTTAGAAGCATTATTTTAAAGATGTTTTTCTTTTTTACAAATATTGATTCAATAAATTTGTATGACTATTCTAAAAATATCTAAATTTTACAGAACAAGAAATGAAGGCAAATGAATATTTTTTTTAATTGCCTAAAATAGATGGTACCAACAGCACCATCTATTACTCATAGATGGTGCAACCAAGTTTTCAAATCAGGTAGACTGTCTGGTTCCTATAGTCATGTTTTTCACCACTTGTCTATGCTGCCTGTTATGACACCTGTAGAATTCCCTTCATGTTCTGTGCAATTACTAGTACTCGTCTTATATCTCCTAACGAATTTTACCTTTCCTGAGGCAAGTTTTCTACTTCGTCTTTAGTATATTACTACCAGTACCTGCAGCTATGGGACTACACATATTATGGGATGATGACGTGATAATGCTACTGGTTACGTTGGTCATCATTTATATCAGATGGTAATAATTTTTCTTCCTTGAAATCTTCAATCAGTCATTGTAGAACCACATATTACTGTACACAGTAACATCATGGCGAGTCACGGTAATCCTCAGAAGATGTACATATTAACATACTTTTTATTGCCATAAACTTGAGTCACAGGGGTGAGTTGGCATAACACAGCTAGCCTCCAGGGACTACGGTAATTGATCTGAAAGATGACTTACATTGCTTGTTATATAATATCATTGAGGAAGTTTTCCATATTATTCTCACCTTGCTACCTGGTGTAAATCTTTACGGGTTTAGATACAATTTTCTTTGCATCTTCTGTGTGTTGTTTTATTGTGTGGAATTGTGCCAAATGGTTGAATACCTGTAGAAACTTGAAATCCATATATAACACCCAGCAGACCTCACTCTACCTCCTCAATTTACAACAGTAGTAGACACTGAACACAATGTATTATGTTCACACTAAATTACTTACAAACATATTTTAAATATGATCTGTCTTCTCATTTTTGTTTTAACATATTGAATTTTGATATAATTCATCAAAGTCCCAAAATCTACCACAGATGTTTTTGATATTTACTCAGTAGTCTCACTGGAGCACTGTTTGCTAAAAATCAAAGTTGAACTTATCCCATTGAAATTCACTAATGCAAAAGGATTAAAATGTTCAAAGTGCTGCAGGTGCTTTTTAAGTTTATTCCCTGAGGTCGGACCTGTTACCAAGGAAACATTCTGCAAATGTTAGTAAATCCCGCACTTGCGTTTTTCATGTCCCTGGAGCGTGCGTGTGCTCTAAGCCCATTTTGCAGAGTGCTGCTTGCAGCTTCGCTCCCTGGTATATTAATAAAAAAATACCTTGCAGCATCACAAAGAGCTAAGTAGAATTGTTTGGGAGAAAATTCCTCTGGTTTTCTTTCTTTTTGTCCCCACCCGTTTTCTTCCCCTTTGCGCACCTCCCCCAGCCCCCAGCCCCTCTCGCCTGGCCCTCACCACACTGTCGCCCGTGTCCACACACTGTGCATACATGTTCTTTGGCTGATCTCTTCACCTTCTTTCATCCAGTCCTCCACGCACACCTCCCCTCTTAGAGCTGCCAGTCTGTTCCATGTGTCCATGCCTCTGGTTCTATTTTGTTCATCAGCTTATTTTTATTCATTAGATTCCACATATAAGTGAAATTATATTGTATTTGTCTTTCTCTGACGTCTTTCGCTTAGCACAGTAATCTCAGTGAGAAAGCATACGTGAAGATCACCTTGATTAGAAAGAGTTTCATCAATTTAAAAAATCTGGAGAGGTAAGGAATTTGGGAGAAAATCAAACAGAAAAACAAGTTCACTCATTGTAATGGTAACAATATTTAGACTAAATTGTAATAAATTTGGATGATTGTGATTTTGAATATTGATAATTTTGAGATTAATGGATTAGAGGTCAGAGTTAAAGTTTGCCTTATAATATTATCATTTTCTGGGACAAATAAAAGAGCATTTTAAATTTTTATATGATCTTTATAGCCATGTTAAGTGTTCACTATAAAACTTACTATTGTACTGTGGTCCAGACTCTCTTCTGGTCTCAACTTCCCACCTTCAAGAAATGAATGTGGCCATAAATTATAAATGTAAGAAGTACACCAAAATGTACTATTTATCTATTTTGAAAAGGTAATCTAATTCCATCTGCTATAGAGAAACAATCATAAGGCAAATTAATGTGACATAAACTGGATTACTGCTTATATCCAGGCAGAATATTTATATTTAATTTTCTAAAGGAAATTTTAAAAACATTTTCAATTACAACTGACACTTAATATTACATTAGTTTCAGGTGTACAGTATAGTGATTAGACATCTATATAATGTACCAAGTTGATCTTCCCGAAAAGTCTAGGACCCACCTGGCACCACACATGGTTATTATGATGTTATTGACTGTATTCCCTGTACTGTACTTTCTATCCCCAGGACTAGTTTATAAATACCAACTTGTACCTGTTAATACCTTCACCCATTTCATCTACCCACCAACTCCCCTCCCAACTGAAGACCATCAGTTTGTTATCTGTATCTATGAGTCTGTTTCTGTTTTGTTTGTTGATTTGGTTCATTAGATTCTACATGTAAGTGAAATGATATAGTATTTGTCTTTCTCTGTTTGGCTTATTTCGCTTAGCATAACACCCTCTAGGTCCATCCAGGCTGTCACAAATGCTAAGATTTTGCTCTTTTGATGGCTGGGTAATATGCCATCGTGTATATGCACCCCGTCTTCTTTATGCAGTTGTGTGTCGATGGGCACTTAGGTTGTTTCCATGCCTTGCCCACTGTAAATAACACTGCAGTGGATGTAAGGATGTGTATATCTTCTTGAATTAGTGTTTTGGCTTTCTTCAGATAAATACCCCGAAGTGGAATTGCTGTGTTTTTAAGGAGCTTTGTAAGAAAGTTAGGCTATGAGCACACTGACAGTCCATCATGTGACTCAATCTCTGCAGTAAACAATATTTGGTAATTTTCTACAGTTCCTTAATTTACTTATAAAACAATCATGCATTGATCGATCACTTTTTTAAATAGTGCTTCTTGATGTTGAGGTTACAAAAATAAGGTCCCTACTCTAAAAAATGTGGTTCTAATGCATACATGTAAACAGAAAAAAATACAGTCACATGGTATTAGAGATTTAAATTAAGGAAACCATGTGAGTTTTTTATTGATCCCCACCCTCATTATGAAAATTTTAACTCCATTAACAGAGAGACTGTAAATAATATTAGTCTTGCTGTATGTGAAGAACAGTTTACTCATGGTTTCATGCATGGAGTGACATTTACTAGGATGAGGGAAAGGTCTGGGTGACTGAACAGGTCTTAAACTACGTAGAAAGTTACAATGTTCAGTATTTATAACAAAGGAGAACCCACAAAATTTTGGACTCAAACACTCTTTTTTCATCCCTGTTTTTTCCCCACTGGAGATTACTAGATAAAATTAATTTGGCTCAGAGGTAACTGGACTACTGCTAGACGGCCCCCAAGGGTTAGGTCACTGTTGGAAGGGTTAGTCTCATTAAATGTGTCTCATTGAACAGGGACCCTGAAGCTATCAATCTCCTCTAAATTCTAAAACCTGATGATGAAATAGGACGGGTATGAATGTAAAAGAGACAAAGGAATACAACATATTTTTCTTGGAACATTTCAATTAAACTTAAGCTGACTTTATTGTAATAGTTTCTAACTTGTCAAAGTCATATAAAAGTTATTTAGTTAATGGAAAATTCTTGTGATTTATTTCAACCACAGTGATGGTTTTGATGTATTTGCCATTTTTCAAGTTTTGAAAATGTCTGCTAAGCAGAGTTCATAAACTACAACAATATCTTAAGGGACTTTCATTGTTAATATAAAAATACAGAAAATGAAAGTGAACTTACAGTTTTAACTTTTATACTAAACATCAAATAAGCAGTAAGATTATTATAAATTTACTGAAGAATTAATGCACTTAAAGAAAGACATAAGGGTGAACAATGAAGAGCACAGAGGCACACAAATTAACTTTTAAACATTAGTTCAATTCAAATAATTTCATGTTCACTTTCTCTGATTCATGGTTCTCTGTAATTTTAGCAGACTCATCATTGTCTTTCAAGGTTGATGCCAGTTCCTATATTTTTCACTTATTCCAAAGATGAAGGGGTAGATTAATTATTTATAAATTTGCCCCTAAATTATAATTTGACCATATATAATGGTTGATTTATAATATATTTTGTTTTTCTTTGGAATGACATAGAGCAGAGATGAATAAAGGAATTCTATCCAAATGCTTCCAAAACTGAATATTCATGCATGAGATGAAAGTTTTAAATATGTAATAAAAGTAGTTCCATTTTTATTATTAAATAGAAATTAAAATTAAGAATGAAATTTAGCCATATATTGAAAGTCAGAAAGAGTAAAAGAAACCATCTAAATTAACAAAGCTTTGGTTTGTGGTTTAAATAACACAATTAAGACATTATTGCTACTTTGAATATATAGATTTTTAAATCAAAACATTGAAATAGGCAAAGAACATGATGGATATTTGGACTAAAACGTAGTCATCTTGACAACATATTTTAATCACCCATGTTTTAGCTCTCTTAAACTTTTGACAAGTTGGGGCTGTATATTCTACAGCATTAGTAGCCAGTTAATTCAGTCAAGGAAATTAAATCAGTTATGTGAGTGCCTTAAGATGAAGGTTCTTCATATGTTGGGATGATGGAGAGACTAAGTAAGAATCCTCTTTGTCTCTCCTTTCACATAAAATTCTCTGTACATCTAGCAATTCTAGCCTTTGGGCTTCCAGTCAATTTTGATAGAATTAAATTGACAAAATAAAGCACAGGGAGGTGGAACATGAACTTAATGTTAACATATAAATGATGATAAGGCCACTATACATATTTTCTTGATTTCAAAATTAATATATACCTTGAGTAGTGCCAACTCTGTATTTACACATCCTAAATTAGCTTCAGAGGGACTTCATTGCCACCAGAACCATTAATGAAATTCTAATGGAATTGGAAAACCAAATGGATAGCTGTAACAGATTTTCTTCTATAACAATGAAATTTCTTTTCCATTTCTATTTCATACTCTTTACTCTTTTTAACTTTACATTTCTTTCATGATATATTTTTCTCAAACTTTGTAGCAAAGTTGTCGCTCCAGGAAGATGTTAATATTTATCTTGTAACTTCTGATCTCCACAGGCCAGGACCCTAGTAGCTCCACTTGAAGACCAAGGGCAAGGGCCAAGTGAGAGTGGAGCTCTGGCTGTGCTAGGTCCTAGGACCAAGAGTGTTGAGCAAAATGACCTTACGTTTTTAGGCTCCATTTCATTACTTGTAACGTAAAAGTTGTGAGTAGGTTTTCCCTCAACACTCTTTTAATAAAGCTGGCAAAGGGTGGGATTATATTGACTTGTATAGTTTTTTCACTTTCATACATTCTTAAAGCCACAATACTATTGCTTACAATCATTAGTGAAAGTAGCCTTCTCATTCTAGGTGACATTTACAATACACAAACCAATAAGAGGGAGACATCTTGTGGTTTAGGCCCAGAGTGACGTACATTTATAAGAGGATGTGTAATTTTTGAAAATATAATAGCCTTATATATGTTATAAATGTGATCTAAAATTTTTTCTTACAGATAATTTAAGAAAATCTCAAGTTATAAGTATGAGTAATTTTACTTTAGACAATTCTGGGCACTTGTTTGAAACTAAAGGTATACAACACATTGCATGTTACTATTTGTGAGTTATTTTCATATTTAATGAAAATCTTTCATTATGTACTGAATTAGTAGTTGTGATACCGAGGACACCAAAGGTAAGCTCCTCTTAGGAAATAACTCAGAGGACAGAATGATGATAATAAAATAAGCAATTGCATATTGCCTTTTATATTCTGTAGTTATATTTCTGAGTCATAAGAATCAAACCCTTTAATCAGAAATTTAAACATGTTAATAATGATATGTGAGCTCATCATATTGTATTTCATAAGAATGCAATATATTACACATATTAAAAAATACTCATGTTTATCATAAATAAAAGCAATGTAACAGTTAATAAAAATACACTGACAATATTAAATATTATCATATTAATATTACTTTTTAAAGTTTCTTTTTAGAAATTAAATTATGTTGTCCATTAGGTGAATAAGTCACATGTACATATTTTACTTAGATGTATGTTTTATAATATAAAATAACATCTTTTTTCATTTATTCTAATATTTTGATTAGTTAGCCTTCTCATAGACGACATAAAAATGATATTTCTAACCTAACGATTCAGCATCAGCAAATGAGTCTGAATTTTTAGGTTCAAAGTAAATTATAAGAATATACTATCTTCTATTTCTTTTTTTAAAATTCAAAATGAAAAAAAATTAAAAAACTGAATTGGAAAAATATTTTAATTTACTACATGCAGCACATCAATTTAAATTCCATTCTTTTGGAAAAGACTGAGTGTTGTGTAGAGATTATTGATTACCTAAAAATAGTGCTAACAGAAAGTGTGCATAATAAGCCTCTTTTCCATGACATATGCTTCCTGCAGGTGTTATTTCTTTCCTTGGAAGAAGCCTTCCTGTTTGCTCTCCTTTAGGTTTTTATGACCTAGTCAGTAGGTACCGAAAAAGATTTGTTGATGATAATGAGCAGAAGAAAGAAAGCACCTAGAGATAACAATACTGTCAGCAGGTAGACTTATTAGTGTCCATCTGAGTATTAAAAGCAGATTTAAACTACATTTCTTTCAAGGGATTTAGTAATCCATGATCAATCTTACATCAACAATATTTTGGCAATTCAAAAAAAATAAACCATGCTTTTGGATTTTCTACTCTATTTTAAATAATTTGGAAAATTGAATAAATTTGTATTTTATTCCTTTTTTTGATTAGTCACTGGAAATGCAGGTTACTCATAAGAATAATCATTTATAGAATACATATTTCAAGCCTGGCCAATCTGTACAAAATTGCTTTTTTGGGTGGAAGTACTTGTTTAAAAAAAAAAAAAGACCCTATAAATCTATAAAGACAATTATTTCTGTAACTAATGATTTAGAAGTCTTAGTCCTTCCCTGCCCACAAGGAAACAGAATCTGACATCAATCAAAAGACTGAAAGAATAATTTTTTATGGGTGGTTTAAAAACAGAGACCTGCTTGTAAGACCAAGAGCCCTTAGGCTACACAAGTAGACTCTGTAATTTGATTTCTATCTAGTGTTCATTGTTTTGAGAACAAATTTTCAGACAACTCTCCTCATGTCACAGAATGGACTATCAGTGAGCTTTGTTTCACAGCCCAGTTTCTGGTTAACAATGATTAAACGGATTTTTTAAAGCAGTACACTGATGGGTAAAGAGCATCTACTCTGATAACTTGATAAGGCAACACTTGGGGGGTCAAATATAAGGAAAAAGAAATACAAAATACTAAATATTTATAGTATACTAAAGTTCAGTAGCTATTCTTCATTCTAATTTAAGATTTCCATGGATGGGTAATTAACAATGTAAATGTACAAAATTACAAATAAGGGGTGAATATATATAATCAGACTCTCGAGGGAAAAAGCAGCTGGCAGCAAGAGTAAATTGTGATAAAATACCTAAAGAAGAAGAACCAATTTAGTGATACTGAAAATGACAAGTATAATGAGAATAATGAAATATTTTAAACTATGGTAGTAAAAATTGATTTTTTTAAAAGAACAGTAATTTAGTCCTGGCTGGTGTGACTCAGTGGACTGAGTGTCAGCCTGTGAACCAAAAATTGCTGGTTTGATTCCCAGTGAGTACACATGCCTGGGTTGTCCCCAAGTGGGGGCAGGCCGGAGGCAACAGATCAATGTGTCTCTTAAACACCGATGTTCCTCTCCCTCTCTTTCCCCCTCCCTTCTCCTCTCTCTAAAAATAAATAAAATATTTTTTAAAAATCATAACCAATAAGCAATAATCACACTATGCTTATTTATATACATTTTGTTTAAGCATGTATCACCTATAGATACCTCTAACTCTTGTACTTACAGGTGAATTTGCCTGATTCTGTGCCAGCATTTCAATCAAGGGCTTCTGCTGATGCTATGACATGAACCATTCAATCGCAACTCAATCAGCTCATCGTGGAAAATCATAATGCCAATGTGGCAAGGCATTGTAGCATTCTCAGTCTATCATTTTTCCTTATTCTTATGCAGCCAATAAATATAAAAAGACATAAATCACAGATATTCTAAAAATGAATGACAAGTTACCATCTACCATACTGAAGCATTTTCTTAAAATGTTTGTTTATTAATTTTCCCCTTAATCTTTACTATTTGGTTATCACTAAACTCTAACTTAATTGTGTAGAGGACAAAAGCAAGCTGAAATACCAGATTAAGAAACAAACAAAACAAAGCAACCTGACATTTCATTTTGAACTGTTTTCTACGGGCAAGTTAAATAAAAGAGATTTAGTCAATCAACAGGTTTCAAGGAAAAGGCTTTCAAACTAACATAAATTATAAATACACTAATGCCAAGTTATTTTTTCTAGATGGTAACACATCTTCTCTCATTCCATTCTGAGTAGAAAAGTACTTTTATTATACTTTTCCTATAATAGAATGCATATATTAAGTCTTTTCTGAATCATTTATTACTGCTTTATAATCTAGATGTAATCGTTTCCATCAGAACAGAAATTATAGTATGACTTTTGCCAAGAAAACAACACGACTCTTTGATAAGATCTGTTCTTTATAAAAAATGGGACGAGAGGTATCCATATTATTAAAAAATGTTCATTTTTATTGTTTCTGATGATATTATCCACAGTTACATGATAAACACCATATACTGTACATGAGTTAATGACTCTGATTAGAGAGTTTGTTAGCTACAGAATTGAACTAAAGATAATATAAGGAGAAACAAGTTGTTAAGATCATGCATAATTTTTAAATATACTTTCAGCATAATTTCCTAAAAAAATATGACATCGTCTGTACAGGAAGACAGCAGACTCAAAAAGACATGTTTTAAATCTACAGAAAAATAATTAACATCATAAAATAGCAACTCTTTTTTTTGTTTTGATAGCCTTTTAAACATCTTGGTTCACTAATAAGAAACCACTGTATATGATATTACGGTGATAGTACATTAAAAATATATGGCACATTTTCTTTTCGTTTTGTTTTTCACAGCACATTATATAATATTCAGGCTACTTCATACTATTTTGTCCCCAGTAACATCATCTATCTTACATTAAAATACAAATTCAAGGAATTGCCATTGCATAATACATAAAGCTGAAAGTGTAGGAGTGCAATATTATTCAAGCATGTTCAAACACAGTCTTATGTCCAAATCCTTTCCTGGCCTTCAGCCCACAGTTCCTTACCTCTTCATTTACAGTAACAAGCTAGGATAATGCATTTGTAAGTGGGGTTGCCTGAGGCACCTTTGCTAAAACTACCCTGGAGAGAAGTCAACTATTAAACAACTTAAATTGTTATGTTTTTATTAGAGTTTTGCTCTAGAAATATAAATTATGGTTGGCTGATAGTCTTTTTAAATTCATATTACTTTGTAGGGTTTTATATAATCTTCATATTGTGAAATACATTTTAAATACTTAATTTAAAATTATTGCTGTTATACAAAGACATTCAAAGTTAGATACTGAAAATAATGTCCATAGAAATTTTTTATCAATTTCTATTTATCTTATAGACAATTTTATATTTCATTATTTTATCAACCAGAAAATATTTCATCATTGTTTAACACTTAAAGTGCATTTATGAGTGGTTTAAATAAGAGTAAAGCTAGTGATAAGGGGTTGAAAAGGGTATTGACTGGCCCTAAACATAAGCAATAGATATGAAAAAAAATATGATGTGCTGTCTTAAGGGAGTGGAGTAGACTTATTTGGTATCTATGAAGTAAAATTCATTTCTTGATGAAGAGAAACTTTTAAAAAATCATTTAGAGCTGTGTCACAATGGAACAGGCTGACATCAGGGTGATGAGCTGCCTCTTGCTCTAAGAGTCTTAGAAGAATGTGGATAATTTTTTACCAGAAATGTAATGATGAAGATTCTGGCATTGAACTGAAACACCTCAAAGATTTATCTTCAATTATAAGGATATAAATAAGAGACAGTGGAAATGAATTTGACAAAAAAAAAATTATAAACTTTCAGAGTTAAATCAGCCTTACCAGAAAAGAGGTTTATGTATGTTCACGTCACTTGTTCTCTCTTGTGGAACTTTGTCGATAATCCAGAATTTCATGTCCTACTCCAAACATACTGAAGTCAGCACTTGGAACAGTGCCAAGTATGTAGAAGGTTCTCCACAGATGTTTATTTAATTGATGATTGAATCATAATCTCCTACATTGCACACCAGGATATATATGTTTTTAAAAATACATTAGGAATTCTGATGTATAGTCAGGATTCAGAACCACTATTTTTAAAACCATATTCTACCACCTTATAAGTCTCTTATTTTGCTCATGTATGAACCATAAAAAGTACTGACAAAGCTGCCCAGGACACTACAGAATCATCCAATTTTATTACTTATTAGTAGTTGTCTTTTGGAATAACTGTTTTGACAAATACGTAGTCATTCTTCAAAGATAACCCAAGTATTGTTTTAAAATTATTTTGCTAATAGTTGGAAAAAAATATGATCCATGTAGCTTTGTTCATGTGTTGTTGAGGTAAAATTAGGCTTTGTAATTAAGAGGTGGCCAAATCAAATGACTGCAAGCCTCATCATTCCCATTTATATTGCAAAACATATCACAGAATTATGGACCTTCGTCAAGAAAATTTGAATTCCTTTGCATTTCCACTGTGAAGGAATTTATTCCATTAATAACGTGTGTGTGCATGTGTGTATGTGTGTGTAGGAAAGGGAAAAGGAAAGGGAGGAAGGTAGATTAAGCTGGAAAGTAGAGAGGGAAAAAGTAAGACAATCCTAGCGACTAGCTCAGCGTTTCTCTATCTTTTGGTCCAATTTCTAGGAGAAGCTTCACCAGAATATTTTTCTGTCCCAGTTATTTTTCAAATCCTCAAAAGTAACATTTTATGCATGGTCTGTAAGAACCTTTGTCATGAAAAATATGCACACATTTACTCTTTATGTATTTAGAACAGCAGCTAGCTCCTGTGGAAGTTTGCTTTCTATTATCAGTGTGCTTTTAGAGAGGAATTAGGGCTGGGGTCAAAGATTAATTTTAAAATTAATTAAATTAATGCAATGTTTAGTGTATGCTGTTCATTTATTCATGAAGAGTTTATGTAACAATGAAAAAACAGTGGGATTGCTATATTTTACCACTTTTTGTAGTATGTGGATGAGAAAATAAAAATCAGTGTCTCTGCTGAGGAGGGAATAAAAATGCAACAGGTATTATAGGTATTTCATTTGCACTCAATCAAGAAGGAATCTGTGTGTCTATAAACTGTATTTTCTAAAATATTGTATCAAAAAACACCAGACTCTCTTAAGAGCAACAAGCTGCAATCCTTATCGTTTCTAGCATCCCTTTAAAATGTCAAAGCAATGAGGTGATAGACTTCAAAGACTCATATATGACATGGAAACTGGAGAGAATGTGCTCAGTTGAAGGTTCTCTCACGCGGTGATCATCAAGGTGGACAAGGTTATTCCTGCAGCATTGTGAATGGCGCTGCAGCCCCAGACAGAGGGGTGGGGAGTCTTCACAAAGGAGTTGTGGAGAACACGGCCCAGCTGCCGGTGTATTCCAAACTTCAGTCTTTCATAGAATTCTAATCTTCACAGCATACCTTTCCACTGCCCACTATTCAGATAGGTTCAGTTACAGAAAGTGGTCTGGTCAAAATAATTTGAAAAACTACACTAGAAATTCCTTTAATATTTCTTGAGCAGATCAGACAATTTTGGATACATTTTGAAAAGATATCAAAATTTGGCACCTAAAAGAATGTTGTATTTTTTGCAGCTAAAATCTCTAAAATGCACGTGAAGCCAGCAACTCACAATGGAAGTTAAATTCTTGTAAGCCGATTGTGCTAAAAGTTTCAATATGTCTCCAAGCATGTATCTCAGGCTGGAAGCCAAACACAAGCAATAAAATTATCTAGTTCAAAAATTGAATACCCAAATCAACAAGATGTAGCCATTATAACCGTGCCTAATAGATGGGTATAATTCAAAAGACAAGCTTGCAGTTATAAAGATGCAAACATGTTCTCTGAGTCACTAAGTCAATTCCTGACTAATATAGTTTTTATTTCCATTGATTATAGTTGCCTTGAGTAGATTCTTAAAATGAAAATGACTTGTGAATGGAAACCATACTTATTCAGTAATGTGTTTTAATCAAGTCCATTATTCGACAGTCTTTGCCTCTTCAGCATTAATGAAGACTGACAGGCTATGTATAAGTTTATGCTGTATACTTAGAATGGTGGTTTTTCTTTACTAGTTCATCATTAACTGGATGAGAAATACAGATGATATATGCTGATAAATTTTGAGAGCTTTTGCTATTATCTATGTTGCAAATTATGTGGAATCTATTTTGGCATAAGAAATATGATCTCCCAGGTGGTTAATAATTGATTGGTCTAAGACTATGGCACATTTTCATTCTTAGAGTTTCTCTCTTAGAGTGATCTAAGTTATTGTTAAGGGATGCCTGTGAATTAAATATTGTCAATTTCTTACTTGCAATATTGAGAGTATTTTCTATTTTTAATATTGGTCAATCCCATATTCCCTCAAATCCATTTCATGGAATGTGTACTTTATAGATGAAAGGAAAATTGAGGGCTAGTATAATACTCAGTTCTCCAAAGTGACTAGCAGGTTGAGGTATATCATGTTAAAGACAAAAAAGTATATTTTTTAAAATAGGCTGAAAGACATTCAGAAATGATAGTATGGAAGTAATCCCTATTTTTCTCTTAAAGGCATAACTACTTACATTGCACATAGTGATAGAGCAATTAACAACTTGCTTTCTTCCATGAAACATGTTGGCTTATTTTTTCACATAATTTTCTAAAATTTCCATTATCTTCCATAAAATCCTGGAAATCCATAAACCTAATATATGGAATATATAGATTTTAAAGCAGTTATAATTCAAAATTCAGGTAAAGATTGTTAAAATATATCCATAGAATAGGAAGTGATAATAGGGCAAACAGTGGTCATAATCCCTCAAATACAGAAGCTGAGAGTTGGGTGGGCTCTGCAGGTGAGCAATTGTCATGGAGAACATCCAGGAAAGTTGAAGTTTTTATTTTTTTGTTTGTGTTTTTGATTTTTTTAACACAAGATTTTATTTTATTTTTAGACAGAAGGGAAGAGAGAGAAACATCAATGTGTGGTTGCCTCTCGTGCACCCCCTGCTGGGGACCTGGACTGACAACCCAGGCCTGTGCCCTGACGGGGGAATCGAGCCGCTGACCCTTTGGTTCGCAGGCCATCGCTCAATCCACTGAGCCACACCAGCCAGGGCTGAAGAAGTTTTTAAGACCCTGGCTTTCTTGCTTCCACAGTTTCTTTCTGGAACCTATTTTAAGTAATTAAAAAAAAGCTCTATGTCCCAACTATAGTTGAACTGCAGTTCTAATAATTAAGAAAGACAGAGAAGAATGACACATATATGCTAAGGTATAAGGTTTCTTAAAAATTCATATGCTATGGAACCATGTATTTCAATGGTTGAGACACATAATTATTTTTAAAAGTGACATAAACTTCATGTACTATACAAAAACTATAAACTTTCTAATGTGGCTATTCCAAATACTTCAGAATATCCATATTAGAATGGCAAGGTAAGTGTGGGTAGTTAGTGTATATGAACACATTTTTATTTCCTCTAAATTACTAGTTTTCTCATTGGTTTAATTTGAAATATTAGGGTTTGCCACACGGATCATTGAGGCACATACTACCTAAGGATGTTGATTACAATGTATTTTTCCAGTTTGAAAGGATCCAGACATGTTCATTAGAAGGGACACAATCTTTTAAACATTTGGAATTCAGCTTTGTCACTGTTGCCATATGAGTGAAGGTGTCACATGTTTCCTCAGTGTGGTAAGACACTGATAAGTATACATACCAAATCAAAGTCTCATACACTCAAAATACATTTCTACTTTTCCAAATCCCCTGCTGACAAGTTGTCTCATGGCTAGCATTTTTACATTCCAAGTTTCAGGTTTGAAAAAGAGACACAAATATAAAAACGAGCAATGTCCATGAATTTCTTTTGGGACTTAGGTTCATTATAAATCTGTTTACTTCTGACAGAATTCACTTAATTTAAGTAATGTTGGATAACTTTTTAAATAATAAGTGTAAAATATGGAAGAATGTATTCAAGTATTTCAAAAACACATAAAGACGATGTAGTTGATCACTACTTTGAACCACCCAGTTTATCTTCAGAGAACACAAACAATGTATCTCACTTTAATGTATCTTTAGTATAAGAATATATTTCCATGTTTTTGGTTCACGCATTGCAAATGAAGAATCATATGTTTAACTTTTAGGTGCACAGTCCTCAAAATAACTAAAGTACATAGTAATGACTTTTTTCAGTTGTGGCATTTACATTTAATGGCAATATGATTTTTTTTCTAATCGTGTTTTAAATTTTTATAAAGGAGGGGAATTCAGTTTTTTACTCGCAAAAAAATCATTGAACATACATTATTTTTTAAAAAGTCATTCTTAAAAACTATAAGTGGATAGATCAAAGTTCAATAACATTGAGAAATTTTTAACTTTACATGGCAGTTCTGCTTAAAGTCTGAGATGATGGTTAAAGGTCAGAAAAGATTGGTATCTCACTCAAGAACTGGCTTCTTTGCTCCTCTGAAGTTTGAGTTCATTGTTTTCTTAATGTTAAGCCTTACTCTGTTAATAATTTGGTACATTGAGTTTCCATGCAATAAATTTGACCAATAATCCCACATATCTAAAAAGCATTCTAAGGCTTTTTAAAAATACAACATTAATGATAAAATTAATGCAAAAAATAGTAAAACTGAAAAAGAAACAGAGTCTGGTTCATTTTAACCAAAAACTCTATCACATATTTGCACTTAGTTACACGGCACAAACTGAGCTAATGCCCCATTGCAGTTCAAATAATTCCATGGGGTTGCTGATAAATTTTAAGTAAAAATTTTATTCAAAATTATTCACATCTAGTGAATGGCTTATATATTAAAATCATTGATTCAGAAATATAAAAACAGTCAATCCTCATGTTATAGAAATGGTTTACTTTTATACTTTAGAATTAAAGTCTTCCCTCCTTACATTTGGAGCTAGGAGTTTGAAATCATATAACTTTGATGGGAGAACTTTTACTATTAAAAAATATTTCATAAATCCAATTGTGTTCATTAAATTCATTTTTATCAAAATGTAAATGCTATAATCCCATTGAATTTTAGAGTCCCATTTGAAGGTAAAATATAAAAGTCGTACTGAACTTTGTTTAATTACATCAAAACATTAAACAATTACACACAGACAGTTAAGCAGCTATTAAAAATCTAACAAAATGTGGGTATTGGCTAGAATTTTCAGTGTTTGTCAATAATCAAAATACACAGATATCTAGCTAAAACACTTATTTAAACACAATAATGTTTTCAGTATTTTCACCTTCATTCATAAACATATAAAGTTAAGTAGATATTTTATAGGATATGATCTCTTAAGCCATACATTTTAAATTTCCAAAGAGTGAAATTTAATATTCTAAATAAAGTTAGTATCTAAATAATAAAATTTCTTTATTTTAATCTTTTGATTTAAAATTTTTCATTATTACATAGGTTGGTCCCATAGAATTTGTATGTACAAGTCTCTATTACTATTGAACACATTTTCCACTGATTTAACTTATTTTTTATTTTGTAACTACAGTATAAGAAAATATTTTAAAGCCTCAAGCTAATAATTTTTAATCTTTAACATTTCCTCTTTTTCTTTTTATAAAGTTTATTGTGCGAAAGCTTTACTTGTATAAGATTTATTATCGTTGAATTAAAAATCAAGGAATCCAAAGTAGTTTTCACATGTATTATGATATACCATAGAAACACACTGGCAGTAACACTTCCACTTATGTGATTTACTATGAAAGAGCAAGTAAATTAATACAGAACAGAATGTTCATTTTATATATACATATCTAGTACCCATTAAAAGAATCTTAGTCTGCCTCATGAGTTCGCACAGCAAATCATAATTCCCCTGGGCCATTTTGATACAGTGGTCATCACCTGTGCACCACACACACACATACACACACCTATGCTGAAGATACTTCTTTTTGAATTGACTGTTTGCACTTGCAAGACCCCAGAAACTTAATCTGATTGCTGATGTATATCCTCATGCCTAAGAATTTTATAGATAACCCAGTAGAAAATATTAAAAATCAAAAAGGCTAATGGGAAGCAGGCTCGGGAGATGGTGTCAATCTTCTTGGCCCGGTCGATAAAGACCTTCCTCATTTCCTCAGGGCTTTTCGGCATTACCTGGGCAGGATGGTTGGGGCCCTTGTGGGTCACACCATCTTTTGCTTGCAGACATGGTCCCACGCCATAGGCTGTGAAGCTGAATTGACTTTCCCTTACCTCATCATCCTGTCATAATAATAACATATGAAAATACTTTAGTCATCAAATAGACTATATATAACAGTCATTTCAGAATCATAACTTAAGCTTTATCATGACAAATGTTAACATTATTATAATGAAAAGATAATTTAAGCCTATAAAGATGAGTTGCTTTTTTTCCCCATTCAAGTTTTATTGACTGAATGCAGATCACATAGATATATCCATTGAGAAATGTGAAATTCTCAAATGATATGTTTTAAGGGAAAACCTAACCATTCTGGTATTGTCTACACATTGTTAGAATATCTAAATAAATTGAACAAGAAAAAAAACCTATTGAAATATTATGTTATATATGTTAATGGACTAAAATATTTTACATTATATGTCTAAATGAGTAAATGTATGCTGTCAAGGGGAAAATATCAGAATCATTGGCTGAATTTTTATTTTTCATGGGAGCAAATTTTTAATGCTAATTTCCTACAATTTTATGCTACTTTGTTGGAAAATACAGTTTATCTCAATAACACTACTTGATTTTTGTTATCCACACTTAATGCTACTTCTGTGTTTTACATTAACCCATTTGAGAGACTATAAGATAGTCACATATTCTGGTTTATGTACAATTACTTTTCGAATGTATTGGTTTAGTTGAAATTATGAATGAAATTTGGCAAACATTTATTTCATGTTAAAAAATTATAAATTATGTTCTAAAAAGTATTGTTACTTTTCTCTTAAATGTTGCGAATTAAAGAGAATTCTCTGTGTATGAACATTACAAAAACCAAAATTTAAGGAAAAATTATTAATAAAATTTAGATAAATAAAAAGTGTTCAAGATAAGAAAATATGGCACTTATTTATAATGAAATTCAATAATGAATAATTTAATTTAACAAATTTATTTAGAATGTAGCAGTAGATGGCTTTCAATTAATTGAACGTTTTGCTACTAAAACTGAAAGTTTAAAAGATGACATTTTACAAATTTGTTATAGGTCACTTCTTATGGAAGTAATTTTTGATGGTAATATAAGAGATAAAAATAACTAAGTGTTCAAACTCTTGGAAAATTATTTTGGGTTTGTCAAAGTAGAAGCTCAATGAACAGTCTATTACAAAATATAAAAGTAAAAAATAAAATTTAAAATGGATTCTAATATGAGAAGATGATCAAAGTTAATGTAATAATGTATAAAATAGGTTTCTGGGGAATTATGAAGTAAGGCAATTCCATCTGAAACAACATCATATAATTATTGGAAAACATCTCAACTGTAAGATATATAAGTAATTGAATTTGGAGGAAACACATAGGACATAAAAGCTGATGATCCAAATCACATGTCACTACTGTTGTAATCTTGCAAAAAATTGGACATTAATTTTCCAGTAGTCTTCAATAAGAATGTTCATTTATATTGGCACCTTTTTTTAAACTCCTTTGAAGATTTTAAGGCTAAATTACTGTTTGGTTTGAATTTTCTATATCTTTTTTTAAAAAGTGGATATATTAAGAATTAAACTGTTCTTATGTAAGTGCTGAAATAGTGTCCTTATACTTTAGTAAATGATGCTGGTATTGCACTCCAGAAGGAAGATGTAGGTCACTTCAGTAATATGTACAACTTTGTGTGCAAACCAGCTGGATACCGAAGTTTAAAATAGCCTTTAAAACCACCTCAACTATGTGTTTTAAAAAATCCATCTCAAAATATAGGACAAAATACAACTTCTCGATTAGCATTTACAATGAGGCATTGACATGTTAGTTAAACTAATTGAGAGACTGGTTACAAAAATATGAAGATTTTAGGCTTCTAGTTATTGTGTTTAGTAAAGTAGTATCTATTGACCATTTTTTCCCCCAGTTATATTGAGAAATAATTGATATACATCACTGTAGAAGTTAAAAGTGTACAACCTGATGGTTTGACTTACATATATTGTGAAATGATTACAGTAGGTTTACTCACATCCATGCTGTCATATAGATAAAATAAAAAGAGAAAACTTCTCCTTGTGCTGAAATACTCTTAGGGCCTACTCTCTTACCCACTCCCCTGTACCCCACACAGCAGCGTTAGCTACAGTCATCACGTTGTACGTTACGTGCTTAGAACTTGTCTTACAAGTTCTGAACTTTTAACTACCTTCCTCTATTGACTACCTTTCTAACCACCTGTTCTGGAGAATTTATTTTCAACCCTTTGGAGAGTTCCATACCTCAAAACAGAATCATTTTCCTAAGATTTACCATAGTTAGTGAACAACTGTATTTTCCTCAACTGTATCTTTCCACGTCACTGACTGTGAGTAACGGGTGGACACCAGGCCTGGGCTGTTTCAGGCCTGCTGAGGCTGGCTTCTGACTCCTCCAGCCCCACTCCCTTGAAAACAATACAGTTAAGCTAAATAGAGAAGGCAGTTTGCTTTGCCCACCGTGAAGGAGGTACCTGCACAGGGGAAGTCATGCAGAGGCCTGAAGAGCTCTGGCCTAAGCATCCAGACAGTATACGAACTTGGTCAGAAATAAAGGCTGTGGCTTCTCTGCATCAAGATGACCACATACACATGCCCTGGCTGTTGTTGGTGGCAGCTGTAGCTACATGTTCATATGGGTGAAAGGCAAAAGAAGCTGTGCTCTTGAGTAACTTCTGGGCTTCCCCATTGGATGAAGATGCTGAGTCTAATGTGAGGCCTGTCTCACAGGCTCCCGAAGCTCTGAATAAATGTTATGTTAGGTCCAAGCCTTCTGTGCCTGATGCATCTGCTTGACAATTTAAACCCCAAGCTTTAGCAGTAGTGACAGAAGCTGACCTGGATCTCAGATCATTTCAGACTCCAAAAGTTGGGTGGGAATTCCGATGAGAACGCGATACTGATCTGCCTTGGGTTTGAGGTAGCCAACACTCTGTGGGAAGTAACTGGGGATAGTTCTTACTTTTGGAATGTGGGGGACATATTCCTATCCCTTCTTGAGTTGGCAGATGGGTGATCAGTAAAACAAAACTGAAAGGAACCAGGGCAATAAAACTGAGGGGAGAGTGGCTCAAGATACAGTTGAGCCTTTGTCTCCTATTAATTATCTGGGAAACTGAAACCACTTGGGGGAAAGAAGAACAAGAGCAAGAGAAGCAAGCAGCTTCATGGCCTGTGCTCAAGGAGGACACAAAAGTGCAACTGGAACTTGAAGGACATTGCACTTAACCTTGATGCCACTGCTCCTAATCCCAGGCAAATGGCACTGGAAACTAGCAACCATCGTGCCTCCCTGTCCAATATAATTTAAGCCACAAATAAAAGCCATGTGTGAAGTTTTAAATTTAAATTTATATTAGCTACAGTTTAATAAGTCAAAAGAAATAAGAACATTACTTTTAGTAATACATTTCCTTTAATTCAGTATGTCCTAAATTTATTTAAACATTTACTGAAAGTAATAATTAAAGAGATATTTTTACATTCTTTATTTCATATTATGTCCTTGAAGTCAGTGTATATTTCAACAGGCCTCCACTCAGACTGCGTATTTCTGGTGCTTTAGAGCCACATGCACTTGTTGCTACCATAGCAAAGAAAGCGATTTCAATCTATAGAAGCTCGGTCTCCTTGCTTTCCAGGATCTTTAGGTTAACTGACCTAGGAGCTGATAATTTTTTTTTGCATGCTGCAACCTGAAAAGCAAGGTTTGGTGTGAATGCTAACTCTTAATTTGCCGCAGTGTCACCACTCAAGAATTATTGGCAGGCATATAATCAATGACCCTTTTGGAGTAGGGGAAGCCCTGAGTGGTATGACTGTACCAAGGAAGGTAGCTGCTAGCTTCCTGGTTAACTCACTGTTATGAAATGGAACAGCCCTTTAAGGGATTAGCACACGCAGGCCGGTCATCTGATAAAAATACAATGAGCCTGACCAAACCATATCCTCTGACCTGCACTCTGGTAGACAACTGTAATTAGGAGAGTCCCTAGGGCATCGGTTTCCCATGAGGCTCTCTTTTGGGGAAGGCAAGAGAGTATATATAATTCATGGGTACATCTGCTTTTGCAGCTGCCATGCTGAGTTTTACTCATGGAAGAAAAAAAAATACCTGGGCTATTCAGAAGAAAGGTCATGGCCAGAGGTAAATCTATTAGCTTTCTTTAGGTGACTTTTAAGACACAGAAGAAAACTGACAGGATTCCTAAGCAAGATTTCCTGGCACTCTGTTGCCCGCTGGGAGGAAGGAAATTTGTTCCAGTTCCGGCAGCTGCTTCCCTCAAGGACCCCTGTTAAATCTGCTGTTTTCATCTCAGAAGTTAAATCCAGTGATGCCAGTGGGGAATGGAAACAAAGGCACTTACAAGGTTGCTGAAGTTACTCCATCTGTTAAGGCAGTTGAAACAAAGAACATTGACTTGAAGGCAAGATCTTCTTGCCCAATTCTGAATGGGGTTCCGAGGCTACACTATGGTTCAGGTTCAGTGTCTGGGGGTAGTGAACACAGCTTTTGCGGACTACTGGATGTCAGTGTGCAATGTAGAGAAATGCTGCTGGGAGTGAGAAGGCAATATTAAGAGCAAAGAGAAGCTGGTGGGGAGGAGGAGGAGGCACAATGATGCTATGGTAGTGGGTACCATGGTCAAAGTGAAAGCTGCAGAGAGGAAAATAAAGGTGGCATTGCCTTGGCTAAATGTGCAATTAGAAAGGACGTGACATGTGAAGGAATGATTTCGTCATGTCTGGCTTGAACCTAATCTTGGGCAGTTGTTCCTTAGCCTAGATGTAATTGGATGTATTAAAATTAGAGCCCTTTGAATTGCCTAAGCCTTCCTCTGTAGTAACTAGTAGACAGCACAAGATTTCAGGCAATTAAAGGAAGCTCTCAGCTTTGATTAAGGGAATGGTGGCAGCAGGGGAGCTAACCCCTGGTTAATTTTCTCTAGAACATTCTAGAACATTCCTGCCTGGCCCAGTAAAACTAAATGGGTCCTGAAGGCTACCTACTTGGGTTCACTAAAGAAGTAGCCCCTACGGCCTCCACCATAATGGATGTGGTGAAAGCCATTGGAGAGTTTCAGAAGGACAAAGGAGGTACGCTTTGACAGACTTGACTAAAGCTTTCCCCTTAACCTAAAAAAAAAAAAAAGTGAAACACAGTATGCTTCTTGTGGGCTAAACCCAACTATAACCTTATTGCCATCCACTAAGGAAACCCAAATTTTCCAGCATATTGCCACAACATGCTTGGAAAAGTTTGGTCCACATCACTGTTAAAAGTAAGTTGGTTAATGATAAATTATAGTTTTCCTATCCAAGGAGAAAGTGAAGAAAGGGTCTGGAAACTGTAGTGGCACATGTGACTAGGTAAAGGAGGCTCACTAATCCGGATAAAATTCAGCACCCAGTCCCATAAATCCAGTTCCTGGAAATAACCTGGGCAAACTACTCACATTTCTGGAAATAACCAGGACAACTCACAAACAATGAAGGACAGACTGCTGTTGATTCTGGATCCCACTATGAGAAAAGCAGCTTACAGCACTATTTGAAATCTGACACATAGATTTCAGATTTCTGTTGGCCACACTATACACAGTAACGAGAAGACAGGCCGAATTTGAAAGGAAAACAAGGGCAGACTGTACGAGATGGGCAATAACCCAAGCTGCCTTCAAAAGGCCTCAAAATTCATCCACTGCAGAGGTATCTAATACTAGAATACACATGGACTGGAGTTTCTGGGAAAAGTTCAATAGAGTCTCCCTGGGGTAGCTGCTAGGACTCTGGACTAGAAAACTCTCTGGTGCTGTGAACATGTATATTCTATTTGAATGATGGCTACTGGCATTCTCTTTGCTCTGTTAGAAGCAGTTCCCCAAACTTAAGGAATCTGAAAGGCATCAGACTGTATTTAGGCCTAAGGTATCTACAATGTTAGAGGTGATGTCAAGAAGGCACTGCAGTTTAAGATCCTTGATAAAGTGAAAATGGCATATTCAGAAACAAGTTAAGGGGAGTATGTTGGGCAAAGTACGTTATATTCATGAAAAGGTAGCCTATCCAACAATGAACCAGTGACAGGATCTCTGACAGAGCTACCAAAGTGGTCTGAATATCACTATTCTCTTTTTACTGAGGCTAAACAGGCCACCTGGTTCACCAATGGAAACTCCCACGTGGAAGGTCAGGACTCAAACCATTCCTGCAATGGAATGAATAACTATACTTGAGGAGAGCAAGGGAAGCCTACAATGGGCTGACTTGAGAACAGTATATGCGGTAGTATTGAAAGAATTGGTTCTTGCTCTCAGAGCAACATCTAGACATTTAAAGACTCCTAGCGTGGGAGATATATTCCTTATATAAATTTCAGGGTGGAATTAAATTAGGTCATTCAACACCCAGCAAGTTGCTAGCTTAGAAGGAGATGGGAGTGCCAGGACAGATGGTGTGGACTGACCAGGGATGTAGCCATGGTGGTGCTGAGGCCATGCAGCAAAGGACAGGACTGTGACATATGCCTCTATTGCCTAATGAAGCCATTGGTGTGGTGAGAGCTTGTCTTGAATATTAACAAAAGAAAAAATTGCTTGAAAGTTACCTTTGGGTAAAAGCTCCCAGTGACAAGCACTAACACACTGCTGACAGATGGAATACCTAGAGTCTTTGCCCATGGCTCCCGGAAGATTTAATGTATTTCGGTAGAAATAATCAGCTAGTCCACATTGGGCTTTGTTAACACCGAAGCAAAAGCTACAGCTGAAAATACTGTTAATGGCTTTGAACAAGGTATTTTATATCAGTTTAGGCCCCTGGAATAGATCTCATTGTACAAGAAAACACATTTAAACATGGTCAGTATTTTAAAAAGAAACAAAAAACCCAAGAGCACAACACAGGAAGGACATAGCATACGTATTCCATCCACCCACAGAGCAGTGGTTTAAATAGACATTGGCATTAAAACACTTATTACTACAGACAGGATGACAAGGACATGACAGCTGTCTAGTCCACTAGGTGAGTGTGTATGACAGAGTGGGTATGGGCAAGTTTAAGGAGAGATGCCGTTAGGCAGGTACCCACTTTCTGGCAGTGGAAGTGTGCAAAGTGGGGAGCAATGCTGTGACACAACTGTCTTTCTCATGGCACAGGTTTTTCTTTGGTGTTGCCAAATATAATGGTTCAAAGCCCATGATCTCCTTTATGCTTTTTAGCTGTAGGATCATTGCTGCTTATAATACCACATCTATTTCTTTAAACTAGGAGGCCACTCATGCCCTGCGCAGGTGAGGGAACAAAATAAGTCTTGTGTGCTAGAGTAGCTGCAAGGCCTCCCAATTAAATGACGACACATTATCTGCTGTCTCTCTTGCCTTTTATCCTTTGAAAAAGTTAAGTCAATGGCCTATGAGATTAAAGCTTATTTCTGTCTTGCAAGTATGATTTTCTCAAGTCTACAATCAGAGCTATGATGTGGTACTAAACGAAGCAACTTCAACCTTGTGTATTGGTTTTAATAGAAAATAACACATTTGAACTACGTAAACTTAACTGTCTTTATGTTGCATTGGTCCATCCTAAAAATTGACAACAATTTGTAAAATTACCACCATTCTATGTGCATGAGAGAATGATATTCTTGGCAAGGTCAATGTTCCTCGCATCACGGTCTTGAGTAGCTTGTATGCCTTGGAATCAATCCCTGGGAAAAATTGCTGAGACCCAGTGTTCTAGGTCTCCACTGCAGCAATCCCTACTCATTAGCATTAACCTGTCCCAGTTATCTGCATTTCCAACCAGGTCTGTAGGTAGGTGACTATAATGTTCAGTCAAGTTGTGGAAATAAAAGTTGCCTGGAGGCACAATGCAGCTGTCCCAGTCAGCTTGAATTCATAATGATGTAACGTTTTTTGAACTCCTCTAACATTTTTTAATTTACATTTTAAGCGGTAGTTTATGAAAATACACCCTTGCAATGACTTTTGTGTTAACATTGAACTATGGTTTTATCTTTTAATAATTTTTGTTTTTAAGTAAAGCTGTTTCTAGGTAAGGCTATATGTAAGACTATACAACCTGTCTCTTTATCCATTTTAAAATTAACTATGACACAGGCATATGTTAAAAAATAGACTTTGAATAACTATGTTATATAATGTGGTTTAATGCATTATTGTCTTCAAAAGCATCTGGAATATGATTTCACTTACAAAATCATCGCCAATGGTTTTCCTATTAATTTTGGAGTTGAAGAAACAGAAACCTGTAATTTCAATAAAAACACTTTCTTCATTAAAATGTCTTGTTCACATATTAGTTTCCTGTCAAGGGTAATGGAAAATAAGGCATTGAGGAATGCTGATGCTCTAAAAAAATAGAAATAAACTGGGTATCTGCATTATAAAAATATGTGTGTTATAGCAACTACTTTTCAAATACTTTATATAGTTACAAATATATTAAATGATCCATCCAAATTTAAAATCTGAGTCAAGATTGATATTTGAAATGAAAATGTTTTATTACAGTTAAGCGATTCCATGGCTTCATCATTTATTGGCAGGAATCTGGAAAGTCTTAATTACTTAGCTCTCAGGTTCTTGGTTTCTAGTTCCATGAAAAGAAGATTATAGCATTATCTAGCTGGGGTTTTTCTTTTGGGCGAGATAAAATACATAAGACACCTGAAAGATACTCAAATTGCTGCTATTGTGTTATTACTATTTTGTTCATTATAATTACATTATTATGGAAATTGCATAACACACAATATAAAATAAAATACGAATACTGACTTGAGTCATTTTACTGTTATTTTAAATCCACAGAAACCAAACTAGCACTAAAGTGCTATGTAAAATAGGCCTAACCCAGTTGCTTACTCTGACAAGTGGCCTTGCACTTGTGTTTCACCTAAAAATTAGCCAACAGCATGAAACTGAAAACAGCACTTGACCCCTCTAGGCCTCACTCTGTTGGTGTTGCCATAGATGGAGTTTGCTATATGACTGTTAGGGTTCTTTGCAAATCTGATTTCTGCAGTCAGTAGTCTTCAGCATTGTCAATGTGGTCCATGAAACAGCACAAGTATTTTAGGTTTGCCCATTAGATAAGGCACATGGAGTCATGTTACAGCTTCAGTGATGGGACCTCAGCTCTGTTAGACCAGATTTCAATTTGTACCCCAGGCGGTTTGACAAGGAGAGAGAATTAGGGCCTATAGGCCTCAGAAAGGTCACGCGATTAAAAAAAAAAATGACGGACCTATTGTGTTCTTTTTGAAATACTCCACTTAATTTTAAACATGGCTGAAGCTTTTCTAATAGCTCATCATTAATATTAGATTACTGTACTAAAATGTGTATTAAATTATTTTGTGACTAATTGTTTTGTATACTCAGTGATAAAATTATTCAATTTATGTACATTTTGATACGCAGTGATATTCGGTATTCCAAGTAGCACTCAAATATTTCTTTGAGATCAAAATTCAATTTTCTGAAGATATTTCCAGGTTGAGTTTGCAATGAACTGAAGGCCCAAAAGCAAAGTGTTTAGACAGACATCTAGAACTTTTGACACTATGTGTCAGCCAATATTTAATGATCATAAAATTAAGGCATTTTGCAACTCAGCATATAGGCATTAATAAATATTAAATGGAATAACTAAAAATGAACTCAAGAACATGGCTTATTAGACAAGAAAAATTAAAGAAACAGCTAATTTACACACAAGTAAATCCTCTTAATATGCTTTAATCAAGTCAAGGCAGGCAATGAAGAAAGTAAAAAGTCATTTATTTAGTACACGATTCTTTCTACAGGGGCACCTGCTTTCACTAAATTTGGAAATGAGAGCAAAGTTTGTTATTGAGAATCAATACCATATTGTGAAACATTTTAAGTGCTTTTCATTTCGCTTAGAGAATTATGCCAAGGACCGATTCACGTAACATGTACACTGTAACAAGGAATACTAGAGATAGATTGAAAACCCAAGTGTAGGTAGAGTCATTCAGTTGAATTGCTTCCTTCATCTCTATCATCAAACATAATATATACATATGACAGAAGAATTTCCTATCCTCTCCTTAGTCCACAAAAATGAACAAAAAGAATTATCTTATGTGGGTGTGGGAGTGGTGAGGCATAAAGATTGTCAGTGAGTGATAACAAAATATTAAGCATCAAGGAGTATTGCTAATGATTATGAGAACTGCTGTGAGATACAACAGCATTAAATGTTATTTTTATCTTAATGTTTCTTCCTTAGCAAGTACCTTTGGGGTGCTTTTTCATACAATCAAGATGTTAACTAAATTATCTTAAAGGACTTTTTGTTTAAATAATTTTCTATAACTTTTAATTGCCAAATAGGAAAATGACAGGTGGCGGAAATGTGAATTGTTATTAATTCCCAGGTACATGATTTTAAAGTGTATGGATTTTTAAAAAATTACTAATAATATAATGACTTATTTTTGTTGGGAAATTTACTATCACTTAGAAAATTCTAAAGTAAGATGAAATACGTGAATGATTTAAAACTGTTTTTCTAAACTAAGTATTAGTGTAAAATAAAATACTCAGTTTAATATATCTATATACATCTATTATTTTAAAATGGAAGGGTTAAAAGAATACAACTATAGATAAGGTTTAAAATACTTTACAGTTGCAAGTCAATTGTTAATATAATATTCTTTAAAATCTAGCTACTAAGAAAACCTTCCATTTATTATCAATGACATGAATTAATTATGAATTAGCCAAGTTTATGCTTGTCATATTAAAGTTAGATTCAGAAATGGTTTGGAGATTATTGAATGGGAAATGTAAACTTAAAAATGAAAGTTTTAGATGAAATATTATGAAAATGCAATGTATATATTTTAGGGGATTGATGAGAAATAAGTGAAATAATTTTAAATTACCTATATATCTAGCATAGTATGCTAGATTATTTCGGTGCCAACTCATAAGCATGGAGAGACATAACATAATAGACAGCATATGTAAAAAACAGTACACTTAAATCTTTTTAGTTAGTTTTGAAATGGAAGTCCCTACAACATATATAAAATTAGATTAAATAAAGATTATATTACTTTATTGAATATTTTTTTCCTAAACAGGTATTCAGAGGCATCATAGCTCTAAAAAATAGCTGTGTTGAACCTAAACTCTAAATATTTATTTGCAGAAAATAATTAAATTCTTACAATTTTTGTTTTACTTAAGAGGCTGATATTTCTAACCCTCATATAACAGAATCATTGAAATAAATAGAATTTGTTTGAAATTATTTAGAAACTACTTGCCTTCAGGTATGTATCAGAGAATTTTGTAGGAAATATTTACCTATTGAAAGAACATCTAATACTCTGGAATCAGCATAAATTGACCTAGAATGAAAACTTCATTAAATAATTTAGTGTGTATAGGGGCCACATTATTTTCAACTGTGGAGCCTCATCCTTTAAACAAAAATAGTGTACGTGTATATTTGTATTTGTATTTGTCCTAAGACTATAGAGCTGACAAAGTGTACAAAACAGAAAATCAATTATTTGTCATTCTTAGTAGTTACCTTGAGTTATTTTTGAAGTGAATACATAAGTAAATAAAATAATAATATTTTTGTACAGATAGGCAGAGTACAGTCAATGATATCTCTATTTTAAAAAGATAACTATCATGCCTAGCAAAATACAAACCTGATCATTATTTTCAAAACCTAAAACTAGTGTTCCATGCTTATTTCACCTGTGTATATACATAACAATTAATATACAATTAGTAGGAAGATGGAGATACTAGAATACTGTATAAATGTTTTCTCTCAGCAAAGCATTGCATCATTACATTATATTGCAACTCAGAAGAGAAACTAAATGAAATGCATTAAAGCAATATCATCCGTATCTCTCAACAAATCACATATATTCAGAAATATTTTGGCATGTCAAACAGCCCTCCGGAACCAATGTAATGATATCATACATGGGAAGAGCAACTTCTAACCAAAATACTTCCATGTCATGCACACACCCACGTACACGCAGCACCGGGGATAAGCAGCCATGGCCAGGGGCGGGGGGGAAAGTGCACACAGCAGGCGAGGACAGTGTAGGGTGGGGAAATCTGCACACCAGAGCAAACTTTTATCTTTTTGCCGTAGACAAAAGATTCACCTGAACCTTCATAGATGAAAAAGCGAGGTAGAAGAGATCGTCTACAATGCCTAAGCCAATGCTGAACCAAGTCAAAACTTTTCTAGGAATAAGACTTACATCACTATAAGGGCCCCTGTTGTGACAGATTTTCTATGAGACTATTGTATTTTGCCTATCCTGTCAAATTAGTTATAAAAAAAAAAAAACCTCAGGTAAACCAGTAAGCAGTATTCATGAAAAGAAAGGGCACTGGGTCAACATCTAGACTCATTTCGATTATGTTGATTTAAAGATTTAGATTGATCAGACTATTTTCAAACACAGGGTTTTTTCCAATGATGAATTTGGTGAGCCCAGGGAGTTATTAGGTTGAGGAAAATAGTCTTTAAAAAATGAAAATGATTAACCCAAAATTTTCATGATGATTATTATAAAAATAAATGGGATGCATTTAATATTTAATGAATGTATTTGCAAATCATTCTGTTTCTGTTTTTAAAATAAGTCAATATTGACTGCTACTGAGGTAAACCTAATTTTTCACCAGAGCTCTTTTTGCACTTTTTAAAGCAATATTTAATTAAATATGTAGCTTTCATACTAAAGCTCCTATAACCATTAACTGTTTAGTTACTGAAAATCTCAAAATATACCTCTTCCAAAGAGACTACTATATATGATTATGCAAATTCAATACAACTTAAAATGTTTACATTTACAGTTAAGATAATTGAGTGAAGGTAATGAATCATGTAAAAAAAATCTAGGGATAAAAAAATGAAAGAGAAGTGACTAGCTGTATTGGAGACAAATATATGATTCTAGTATAGAAAAGAAAAAGAGTTGAGGCATTATATATTATAGTATAAGAAAACTTAAGTGCTTTAAAATAATACTGGGTCTAGACATCTGCTACAAAATTGAGATTATTTTAATATGCATCTAATATTATGTCTCTTGTCTATTCATCTAACATTATGTCTATTCTTAACTGAGGGAGGTGGTAGAATCACCTGTGTAAGTTTTTTAATTACACTTTTTCCCAGAAATTTTAGTTTAGTGGAATGGACCACTTGTGTATGATTTCCCAGGCTAAATTGTTGTCTCTGGTAAATGAGATCGAATTTAAATTCAATCACTGAATTTCGACCTGTGTCCTTGTGATCTCTTTCTAATCAAACATTTCAAAGGATGCCACTATCAGAACCAAAACTGTTCATTTACTGTAAAGAATCTCAACATATCTTAACATTCAGAACGGGTACTAAAGGCGTATAGGCTGGACAAAGCTTTTGATTTTTGCCTTATTTTTAGATTTCTATTTTCTGACAAGAGGGGCTACTTTCAGAACTCTTTGTATAAATAAATTTCCCATTTATTTTGAAACTAAGTTTGTCAAAGCATTCTTCTATTGAGACTGTGATCAGATATATGTACTATTTCTGTTTAATATAAATTAAAAATCTTTTTCATCAGTCAAATAACTTAGTTAATAAGATGAAAGAATATGTAAATATCCTTTTACAAAATGAGGGAAGACAAATGGAGTTGTTAGAAAAAGAGATTATTCTTAGCTGAAGGGGGATGGTGCTTGTTTGGTTCTTAATACGTGCAAGGGTCTGTGTTTCCCCACCAGACACTGCCTGGGTGCAGAATATGCTCTCTGCTTTTTCACCAATGACCACATTCCTCTACTTAGAGTTAAGAAAGTGAATTTACCGTGTCTGAGAAACGGTAAAACTTCTCCAATGCAAAAGCTTCTGTCTGTGGGAAGGTAAAGTGGACCAAGAGGAATTGAGAAACCAGAGAATCAAGGCATACATGATTAAATATAACTGCACAGTTAGCTTTAATTGCATATACCATTTCAACAGTCATGTGTATCAATTAATAGATTTTCACACATGCAAGGTATCTACTCCGCAAAGTATTAAATTAACTAGGAAAACAAAACAAAACTGGATTTAAAATTTTCTTCTGCACTAAATCTTAATCGTAATATTTACTGCCTGTGTATTTCAAATAGTGATTAGAAAATAATAAGATATTACTACTTTTTCATTTCTGCATTTTCCTAGAGTGCCAAACACTAGAAAAATTAACCCTGCTGTCTTTCATTGAGCTAAAAGAGAAGGAATGCCAAATATTTGTATTCCAATATTCCTGTAAGTGGTAAAACTGAATAAAGAGCTGCTTTAGTAAGGATAATTTTTTAAAGGGAGAAACCAGCATTGAGCAAGCAAACTTGTAGTCTGTTATGTCACCCACTGGATGCTGTGACCACTGGGTGTGCGGTGGGAGGAGGAAACGTCTGAGCGCTCGGCCCCCACTTGGACACCGTGTGTGTAATGCTCCTCATTTCTAGTGTTTTCAGCACATGGTTGATAAATTCTAAACTGTAGAAAGAAGGGGAAAAGTAGGGAAATGAAAAGTAAATGTGAAAAAGCAAACCAAAATTAGAGGGGAAAAAAGTATTACCTTACTTATGATTAATGAGATTAAAAGGAAAATTTGTCTCTATTAAGGAGAAAGACAAAAACTTCACCCTCGTGACACCCAATTTTTTTCTGTCCTATTATAGTGTTTCAGCCAGTTCCAGGTCTCAAGGCAGGAAGGGCAACCACCGGGGGGAAAAAAGAGAGAAAGGGAGAATGAGGAAGAATGAGACAAGTATAAGAAACCCAGATAACCAGGGTGAGGTCACAGGAGATTAAAAAAAGTTAATCTCCCATCAAAATATGTTTTCATGTACAAATTACATGATTTTCTTTTCATAAAAATTTGATCAGATGCAAGATGTAGCATTGTTTTTGTCCAGTCCATTCCCCAGAGTATCTCAGTATTGATGTTCCTTCCACACTACACTGAATTGGGTATTTATTGGAGCAGCTGATGATTCTGGGAATAAATTAGACACAACTGCATAAGTTACTGCTTTAGAAGTTGATGAATACTGAGTAGGCTCACCACTGAAGATCATGGCTCAGTGCTTTAAAAAGGTTTTATGAATCTCTAAATCCAAGTCAGTAAGTCAGAAATCAGAAGGAATCATTTAAAAAATTAAATCCTTAAAAATGCATACTAGATGAACTTCGATATTTCTCAATTGCTTAAGAATCCATTTGCTTTCAACATTATCAGTGGGCACATTCACATTTTAAAAAGTCAAGTCACAGATATTCCGGTCAATAGAAACTCTTCCTTACAGAAAAATGAAAAGGTGGATTAAAACTATGTGCATGTAAAAAGAGATGACATTACAAGTCTCAACAGAGAGGAACAACTCCATTCTATACCTCTAAATCCAACAACTTCCTGTGATCTCCCAACGACGTTCCAAGTAACTATTCTGGGTTTCATTTATCAGATTAACACTTTATTGTGTTTCCATGGGAACTCAGAGGAAATGTCTTTAAAACATGCAAGTGTGCATGAAAAAGAGACCATATAGTTTTACATGAACATCAAAGTGTTAATAAATAGGTGAGATTTGATGGAGACAAAGGAATTAGTTCAAAAAAAGAAACAGCTTTAATAGTTATATTTGATGACATGTCAAGTAAAGCCATCAGAAACACTCTAACACTGAAAATAAGAAGTGATACATTTTTATTAATGGAAGGAAAAAATGATGTGATTCCAGCAAATACACTAGAAAAAAGTTGATAAATCTCTCATGTCATCAGTTATGCTATATAAATTATAGCTAGTTGTTGAACCATTTTCTTCCTGACGCTGTTTTTCGACAATCTAAGTTTCAGTAACAAAACCAAAGAAACATCATATCACTTAGTCCCCAGTCTACACTTCCTCTCCAAACACCCAATTAAATACATTCACTTTTTAGTGAAAGTTGGTATCCCAGTGAACCCAATGCATTTAACTGCTTACCTTATTCTTCCTCTTTCGTCGAAATCTCAAAAGCTCTTTGTGTTGTCTTGATACGAAATTTACAGCCGCATATTCCAGAAGTGCCGAAAACACAAAAAGGAGGCATACTGCCATCCAAATGTCAATAGCTTTGACATATGAAACCTAGCCAAAACAGAAAGAAAGACTGAGCAAATTGACTTGTTACTTTTATTGGGATGAAACTGAATGTCTGATTCTAAATTACACCATTTACATGCCAGCTTGGCAAAAAAAGAAATGACACCGACATTTTTTTTAATTAAGAACTTTTCAGTAATGAATTTTGCAAGCTTTGTATATTAGTCATATATTAAAACACATATTTTTGCTAGTTTTTGATGAGGCACTACACCATACATATGATGAAAGAAAAAAAAGATGAACTATAACTTTACCTTTAGGATAGTATAGTATAACGCTTGAAAAGTGAAGTCACATTAAGATACACCTTCAAGGTAGTATAACACTTGAAAAAGTATTAAGTAAGAAATAGAGATAATACTGTTTATCTTTTTAGCTCCATATTTTCTTCATTAAAAAGTGTTTTATTTTGAAATAATTTTAACTTACAGTTGCTGCAAGCACAGTAAAAAGAATTCCCACATTAGTAGTTAACATTTGGTTACATTTGTCTATTTACATATCTCTGTCTCTATTACATCTGTCTCTATAGCTACATCTACATCTACATCTATGCTGTTGTCCCTGAACTATTTGAGTCTACTGTACAGACATGATGCACCATTACCCCAAAATGCTTGTGTATTTTCTAAAAAAAAAGAATACTCTCCTAACTTGACCCTAAAACATCCAACAAAATCAGGAAATTAACGCTGATAAAACACTACCATCTAATCCTAAAACCTCATTCCCATTTCACCAATTGTTTCAATAACGCCTCTTTTAGCAGAAAAATATTTTTCTTTTAGTCTAAGTAAAGATTTTCATCTAAGATTTAATCTACTGTAGAATCATGTGTTGCATTTTCTCATCTTATCTCTTTAGTCCTCAGTATGGAACATTTGTTCAGTATTCCCTTGCCTTTTGTAACCTTGATATTTTGGATTAGTGCAGGCCACTTATTTTTTTAATGTCTCTTACTTTTGGTTTACCTGCTACTTCCTCATTTTAGACTCAAGTAATGGGATTTTAATGGGAACAGTGATGCCCTGTTCTTCCCACTGTATCACACTAGGAAGCACTCAATGTTGATCAGTTGGTTAAGGTATTGCCTAAGTTTCTCTACCACAAAGTTACTAATTTTCCCTTGTGTAGAGATGATTTGAAACTACATAAATATCCTTAGACTCTTTAAATGTTCACCTTCTACACACTGATGAAACTTTACTGAACTAATTATTATAATGATGGTTTGTAAGTAATGATTTTCTAATTCCATTATTCCATCTACATTCATTAGCTAGCATTATGTATAGTAAGAGAAGTATCTCTCTCTCACACATTTGTTTCCTCATTGCCTTATTGATATTACTATGAACTAAGACTAACAATTTTGTCCAGTGGGTTCTAATGCATTCACATCACTATGCTGATGTTCGCATTGCCCACATTGGGCTGGTAGGAGCTCCCAGAAGTTGGCCCACATATTTTCTTTTGGCAAGTCTCCATCCTGATTTGAGTACACCCTTACTGGCTGGCACAAGGTATTCCAAACTCATCTTCTGTTTTTCTTGTTCCAGTTCTGGTCTGAGCCCTTTCTCTTAGAATCCCTTCTAAGAACAGTTTTTAGAAACCAAGATCTGGGTCCTGGATGTGCTCACTGCTTCCTGGGTGTCATGTTTCTAGATCTTCTTAGTAGATAAAGCTAAGAATTATATACACAGGGGTGGAGAAAAGTAGGCTTACAGTTATAATAAGTAATACAATAATGAATAAGTAATAATAAAAGAATAAACTGTTTCACACACTCACAACTGTAAACCTACTTTTGCCCACCCCTGTGTATTGTGTGTGTGTGTGTGTGTGTGTGTGTGTGTATACATATATATCACAATACAGTGTCTGGCAGAAGTAATGCCTGCTTGAGTGTGGTTGGTAGGGTAATAATATGGGTGTAATAATTTATAGTTTTAATTTGAACATTGCACCTAAAATGTCATATGTTGTGCTTGAGTGTGATATTGTTATGTTACAGAAGTACATGCTTATGATTTTGTAATAAAAGGAGGGGCATTATTTTTGCCAGACCCTGTATATATAGCATGTATAATACTATATATTTTATAATGTATGTGATTATTCATTTTATATTATTATATATTATGTATTACATAGACAAGCATATCTATCATCTATCTATCAGTTTTTTAAAACTATCTTAGATAGATAGTTTTAACTATCTATCAGTTAGTTAATGAACTGACACTGGTTATTTCAAGCCCTGATTCAGTAGCGCAGAGCCCACTCCAGCCTTTAGTCTTCCCATGTAGGTAACACTTTCTCACAGTGGAAAAGTTGGCTCTCATATATTTGGTTATAAGCCCTGGATGTAACCAATATCTTAATTCTGCTGACCACCCCCAGCCTGAGTCCCCCCTCCGCCGTGCCTCATGGGTCCCAACTGCCTCATTGGTTCTGGCCCCACCTAAAAGCCCTGCTGGCTGCCTCAGCCTTGACCTGCCCCTGGACTCCTGGACTCTGGCCCTGCCAGCCCCAGTCAGCCTCCTGGACCCTGACCCCCTCCTTAGCTACAGGTCTTGCTGTGTTCTGTCACCTTGAAGGTAAGGAAGAAGACAGAAAAAAATGGAAAAGGACAGAACAGAGAACCTTAAAATTATTTTTTGAAAAATTAAAAAAAGGGAAGAGTTAAAAGCAGAGCTAGACTCCTGCTTCCTAGAGACAGACTCAATAAACCTAAGTCCTTTGAAGAGAACAGTTCCGTAACTTTTAAGAAATTGCTTCAATCTTGCTTTCAGGTTAATTGGACAATGATGTACTATACATGGATATTGTTCAAGGATGAAAATTTCAAGTTTTAGTGTCATTTCCTATTGTATGTGTGAATGTATCACACAGCTAAAGTGTTACAACATGCAAGCAGTATTGGTAAAATCATTACCTTTTGTGGGATAAGCATGAGACCATTCATTCTACTTCATACTGTAGGCATGCCAGTAAGTGTGGAAAAAAATAACTCATTTGTCAAGTATTAGGAATAATAATAAAAGATATTTATGAGAACTATTTTTTCCGTTTTTCCTAGGAAATGGACAGTTACCTAGAAGTTTGCTTTCCCACTGATGAAAATAAATGTCCCTTTCCCAAGAAGATACGGTCCCAGGAGGGCAGAAAGGCGGGCGTAGGCAGTCATACGACCTCCTTTTCTGGGCCAATGCATAGCTACCTTAATTAAGGAACAAAACTTTGCACTTTGAAAACCTATTTCAAGGCTGTTTGCATCTTCGGTATTTTTTTCCTTTCCCACCTTCTTTAATACTTGGTGAAGTTATTTTTGTTAAATGTCAGCCTGCGGAAATCTTCATCAAATTTAGGTTGTGGTTTAAAAGGGGAAGTGGCTCAATATTTGGGGAAACTTATGGTGGAGGAAGAAGAAAACCCAGTAAGGAAACGCCTCCCTGCCACCTTCCCCAGGTCTCAGCTAGACTTGCCCAAGTCTGTTCCAAATCCCATGACACCTGTGTCTGCCTGAATATGCTGCAGCATAACTGCTTATTTCTTGTTTTATTTCTGTTGAAAAACTGTGAATTCTTTGCAGGCAGATGGCATCTCTGTTTTATTTCCCATGGCAAGAGTGCTTGGCATGTGTATACATACTCGCTGAGTGAATGGACAGATAAATGAAGGTGTAAAATGTTAAAATGCAGGGGAAGAATGAATCATAGATAATGAGTCATATAAAGATTCACTTTCTGGAGTAATACTCTCTTAATACCTTGGATTGGATTGATTTTCTTTTAAAAAGAGGTCATTTCTTGACATCTCCAAAGGTCTCAACTTACATATGAAACATGCCCACAAAGGAGCTCTCTGCAGCACCTACTCTGTCTTAAGCGTGACTTCTGTTAATGTGAATGACCTCAACAGAGCAAAGAAAAGCATGTCCTCATTATTCACGTTTCCATCTGTTTCCATCTGTTTTGTAAAGTATTCATTTACATCTCGCAAGTTCTGCAGTTGCCTTCAAGTATATACAGTCCTGGAAGATGTATTCTGCTTTTCAAAGCACTGTCTCAAGCTACACCATTCCTGGAAGAGCATGAGTCACACCGTATATGTGCACCCTTTACCAACCTGAATGTATAATGACATGAACCAGAGATTAAATTGGAAATTTAATTTCCAAATTAATCCAATCCAATAAACGTTTTCAATGATGAGAAACACATGCAAACGTCCTTTGTGTTTGCCAGAGTTCTGTTCGCCGTGAACAGTTCCCAATTGTTGAGGCTTAAAAGCCTACTTTCCTCATTCTCTCCTCTTACCCCATTCACCTGTTTCAACTCTTTGTCTTCTCTTCCACCCTCACAGATCCTAGAAGTACCGCAAACTCTGGACCTGGGTAGTTTGGAACTCCAGGCTTAGCAACTTTGAATAAAGACATCAGTTCTTACTCCAATGCGTTTGTCACATACTCATGAGATATAACACACACCCCATGTGATTCACAATTAGCATCTTTCTGTCCCCCACTGCCTGCTGTCTGTCCTTTGGGGCAGTTGCATTCCAATTCAGCTCATCCTCCTGGGTCACCTTGTCAACAGTCTTATGGTCAACTGTGCTGTTGGAACTCTAATTCTATTTTAAGCAACAACATCTCCTCAATATTGCCCCTTGAATACATATCCAAAATGTCTTACAGTGTACACATCCCTTCACGATTGGATCCCAACTTCCCTTTCTTACTACATGCGTTCATTCACTGTTTTTCGTTCAACATTTATTGAACTCCATTAATGTGCCCAAGTTCTGTTCTTACTGTTGTAGTCACAGAGATGAGTCAGAAAGACAAGATCCATCTTTAACTATTGACCTTGACCCGCTGTACACACGTTATTCATTTGTGTATCTTTCTCCTTTTAGGTTAATATATCCCATGAGCTAAAACAAGGGTCAGATCTTACTCATCTTTGTATTTCTAGGATGTAGCATGGTGCTTGCTGTACTACAGGCTTTCACATAATGTTGCTTTGATTGAATCATGTGGAGTGATTTATAATCGTTGGCCACTTATTATAGAGAAGTAATTCTAATAGCTAACATGCCAGAGAGTGTTCTTAGGAATGTCCAGAGAACTACTAAATATTTTGATTTGTTGCCCAAAAGTAACACTTTTAACCCTCATAACTCCTGAGGAAATTAATCCCACCTTCGAGGTATGGAAACTGGAGTACAGCGAAGTAACCTGTCACGTAGCTACCATTAGAGACTGAGTATGTCCTTTCAAAACTCAGATCTAAGCAGGTTTCGGCAACTGAATATTGAAAGGACAAGTTAGTACTCTTATAACAAAGGACCCAGAGAGTTCCCTCACCCCTCCCGCCCTGAGAAAACATAACTAGAAGATCCCACATCTATCAACCATGAAGAGCCCCTCACCAGACACACCAGGCACCAAATCTGCCAGTGCCTTGATCTTGGACTTCTCAGGTTCCAGAACTATGAGAAATGAATTTCTGCCATCTACAAGCCATTCAGTCTATGGTATTCTATGATAGTAGCCTGAACTCAGGCAGCTACCAAGTTGCAAAGCTAAGGGCGCTGGCCTGAGCTTAAGTTTGCCCACATCTACCCTTCCAGGGATGCAAGGAAGTGGGTAAAAGCGGATTCAAGGTAGGACATGATGTAATAACAAGCTTCCAAAATCTCACTGGCCTGAAACGAGAAGACACTCCATGTCCACTTTGAGTCTAACGGTGACTCTGGGCTGTTATTGTCATTTTCATCCTCCCCGTGACCTCGGTTGAAAATTGGTAATGACCGCAGCAGAGGAAAATGAGGGTACTGATGGACCTCACGTTTGGTAATAAACAGCCTAGGCTACACGTGGCAGAGGTCACTGTTCCAAATTCCTTAATCAGAACTGCTTGCAGTCAGCCCCAGCGACAACACAGCAAAGAAGAGCGACCTGCCCATGCCTGGAAGGCAGAGAGAGGCAGCCGTGGTGGCTCAGGGGCTGGATTGGGCAGGTGCTGCTGTTTGTGCTTCTGAAACAAAAACAAGGACCCTGCGAGCACAGAACCGAGGATGAGGGTGGGTTATAATCTGTTTGCGGTTTATGCTACCTGAATAGGAAACTAAAGCAGCTTTGTTAAAGAGCACAACTCACTGCTTTACTGAAAGAAGTTGTTCACCGTCAGAGCGTGCCATAGAAAAAGAAACCTCCCTGATCTTCGGCCCAAAGCTCCCTCTCACTATAGCGTCAGGTTAAAGTTCAGTAAAATCAACTGGAAGGAAGTACAAAAACTAGAGTCTGGGTAGTGGACCTCTGAGGACATTGGATTTTGTGCTCTCTGATTAAGAGGAATATATAGATTGCATATTTCTCAGACAATGTTTCCCCACTACATTTACTTTTACGCTAGTTTTTGATAAGATTATGGAGTAGCAGCAGTTTTAGACTACACTCTCTTGCAAGTACGTTGGGTGAGCTGCGTTGGAAGTACGGCACCGTGCGCTGCCCCAGGGAGGCGCTGCCCCAGGGAGGCCTGCCCCAGGGAGGCCTGCCCCAGGGAGGCGCTGCCCCAGGGAGGCGCTGCCCCAAGGAGCACGCCTCCGCCCTACTCCCTCCACACAGACGTGGCCAAGAGTTTTGCTTCCCGGGACCCATAATGTCCTGTACTACGGCCCACAGATGACAAAGCACGGGTGAGTCAATAGTTATTATATTACAACCCAGACTATAAATTATAGTAAATTATACTGACTCAATTACAAATTGTAGCCCAGACCACTATTATCAATCCACAAATAGAAATTTAAACTGCGTTTACAAGCAGCACAACTCAAATTTAAGAATAAGGAATTGATTAAACCAGAACCTGGACAATACTGCTGTAACAGCTATGGGTTACCAGCTATGTGCAGGTGGGTGTTAGGCTGATCAGGGGGATCACTTCATAAGTTACATAAATGCCTAACCACTATGCTGTACACCTGAAATTAATATAATATTGAAAGTCAACTATAACTGAAAATGAAAACCCAAAGCCAGTTGTTTAGATCTCTAGTCTCATGTAAACCTCCCTCTAGGTATCCTATGAGGTAAGTTTTTGAAGAATCACTTGAGAGCGATTATTTTGTCAATTCTTTTCTCAATCCAAACTTCTTTTTTATTTGAGGAAAAGGTATAAAAAAAATCACAGTGTATTTCTTTTGATTAGCTAAAGTAGCACTCTGAATAGCGTGATTTGTTCTTCCACTACTGACGACCAATCGTGGTGGGTTCTCCCAGCCCCTTAGAACTGCGAAGTAAGCTGTGAGGCATGACTGTGGCTGCGGGATGACCAAGCGATTCACACATACCGCTGAATGCTTGTTCTCTGAGAGGAACCGAAAATTTTCCTGCTGTGTCATGGTTTTCATCCTAGGGGGTTTATTTCAGATCACACTGGCTACTCATTAATCTTTGGTTTTGTAAAGTGCAAACTGTAATACACTGAATCCTGCCTTTCTCCCTCGTATAAAACCTGTAGAAGAATTCTGCATTTTGTAATGTTTCCAGGAAAAAAATAATACTAGTCTCAAAATCATGTTAACCTTTATTTAAGACCTAAAGCCAGAGAGACAAAGGAATACGAACAAAAGTGAAGAATGACGTTTTAAAAACAGATGTTGAACTGGAGTAAAGCTGATACTGGCAAAGCTAAAGGAAACGTCCAGAGGACTGTTTCTTCGGGATCGAAGCAGCGACTCTCACAGCAGAGGGCTTTGTGAGCCTGGACATTTGTTGTCCTGGAGGGCCACATGATAGCGCAGTCCTACTGAGTCACAACCATGCTGATTATGACCCTCCTAACCCTTAGTAAGTGAAGGATCCCCATAAGGTTATTATTCTGAGAGACAAAATGTAACAGAGAATGGTAATAGCAGAGCTGCATTATTTCCAAAGTGACAAACTTGACTAATCTCTCCAGCCATCAGATAAGAAAAGTGCAACCCAAAAGGCTGAAGGATTTTGAAAGGTCACCTGGTTATCTCTGATTTGTGCTGCAGCTCTACTGTATAAGACATAACTCATGTTTCACACTTAGATGAAACTGAAAAATCTAGAGGTCCCTGGAAACGCTTCTTGGGTACATGCTGTTAGTTACTGACGTTTCTTCATAGATTGACCTTTTTTTTAACTGTTCAGTTAAGGATGAATTGTATTTGTGACTTCTCAGTCCTCTGCACTTTTTATTGGATGTTTTGTGTTTCTATAACATCATCTTAATTGTAATAATATACTTTCCTGTCTCCTATTCTCTGGTCTAAGGCTTTTACTTATAATTTCAAACAGGAATGATCAAGACAAGAAGCCTGTTAGGTGCTTTCCACACTGATTTTTGGACTGAATTCTTTATTCCACTGGTAAAGGGGAAGTTTTACATCCATTATTATCTGTCAGGAGTATTTGTGGTGTGATTTGTGATATATATGAATGCAGGAAAAAGAGTATAAGACATTATGTAGGTAAAAATATCTGAAAGTTGCATATATATCTTTTGTTTTTAAATTTAGTTTAATGCCAAAGCCATTGCATTATGTCATTTCAAAAATGTTTTAAACTTTGTGATTGCTTCTGTAGGTTTTCATAATTATGCCTTCAGATTTAAGAATTTACGCAGTGGTTCTGTGTCTATGTCAACAGAGGACCTGCTCGATAATTGCTGTTTTCAGCTTAATGAGATCTAGTGAGTCCAGTCAATGTGGTTCCAAAATCGAATATAGGACCAGAGCTATCTATCAGCTTCTAGTCTTCTTATTATAGGACCCACCTACGCTTAGGAATTATCTCGTTAAAAAGCACTAATAAGACTGGATGATATTCATAGGCACTATTTCTTGTGATTTTAACAAAAAGGGTATGAATAAATAATTCTTTCATTTTCTGTGCATTTTTCTTTTCCCTCAGTGAATGTAATATAGAACCAAATTTTTAACACATTCAATGAAAATTTCTTTAAAAATTAAATTTATTGTCCACATTGAAAATTCTATTATAAAGTTAAATTTATTTATTAAATGTTTTGTCACATTAATAAATTTTAAATGAACCCACTTGCATCATATGTGTACTAAGCTTGATTGAAGTAATTTTAGTTAACTACGTTTTGAATAGATATTAGAATCTTGTATTAAAATGGCAGGAACCAAAGCATTATTAAGAGTCATAGTTATTAGCTATCCAAGCCCGTTCTAAGTCAGCCAATCTCAGACACACCAAGAAGGGGCACAGGCAACACACGGGCCCTGAGGAAGAATAAATGTGATAAGCCATTGAGATGTGGAGATTATTTGTTATATAGAATAATTGCAATATAACTGCCTGGAACGGTGTCTATAGCTCCACGAATCTCATAATATATTGTGTTCAGAGATAGGGTTTTGATAAACTTGGAATCTAGAAATTCTCCCACACTTGCCAAGCTCGTGTCTGGGCAAGCGTGTGTGCACGTGCACATATCTGTCTGTTTAACATCCTAAACTCAAGGGTCTCTGATATAATGGGTTTGAAACTCATTTCTAAAAGACTAAGTTAGTGTGAACATGGTGATACTCATGTAATTCTGCGAATGAGATGAAGGAGGAAACACTCGCCAAAGCTAGATCTTAGCTGGTCGCTATGAACAGAATGAAAAAAGGAATGAGAGTAGGTCTCTAACAGGAAATACTTGATCTTGGGAAGCAGAAAAGAAAGGGTAAGGTGTATGTAATATTGCAGAATATCCATGACCTTCCTAGAGTTCCTTATTGAAGGTTCTTTCTAGAACCCATTGTTTCTATATTAAATTAGATTTTGTCCTTTCTTTTTATTTTCTTTATTTCTACTGATCCCCATACTTAATAAAGAATATAATTCCCTCAGTACCAAGTTATTAACAAGTATTAGTATAAATCAAATTTATACTAAAAATAATTAAATTATTATTACTATCTCCTCTTTTACCCTGATTAAAAAATCCTCCCAGGAAAGATTGCCTTTACACATCTTAAAAATACCACAAAATGTTGGGATTTCAGTTTGGGAGGAATGTTTTAGAGTGAGTAGGTGTCACCTTTAACCAAACTTTGTGACTTATTCTGTACATGGGGGAGAGACAGTCATGAGGGGAGAAAGGACAGGAGATTTTAAATATTCTGGCTCAATTCCAACTAGAGGAGAAGGGAGGGCCAACCACAAATGCATCTGTTCCTCCTCTTTCTGGGCTTTCTTTTATACTTAGGAAAATTACCTCTGGTCTGCTTCCTTATCCAGTTTTGGCTTTTTGGCAATGCTGTCTGATTATCTCATAAACGTCTCAAAGTTAACATGTTCAACCACAGCTCAGTTACCTTCCTCAGACTTCCCCATCAGTAACTATCACAACTACTTGCCTCATTACCCACCCGAAGGCCACCCTTCACTCCTGTCTTTTCCTTAATCCTCAATGTCCACAGTTCAGAAGCAAATCCTGTCTGTTTCACCTCCCAATACACCTTCTCAAAAAACATCTACCTCTTTCTAAATCCATCTGCTACTATCTACCTCTGCTGCTCCCAATCTAGCTAGACCATCGTCTGTTCTGGGCTGCAACAGTTTGCTCTGCTTCTGTTTCTATCCCTTCTAGCTGATCTCCACATGGAAGTCAGAGAGATCACTCTTTTTATTAAAATCCTTTCAAAATCCACCCCAAATAAACCTATCCTAACAAGGTCTATAAAACCTTCCATGACATGGCTCTACAATCACCGCCATTTTTTCTCATTCATTCAAGGTACACAACTTTGAAAAGCTGCTAGCAAGAGAATGTACGGTCATCCTCTTTGGGCCCCTGATGCTGGTGCTATAGAAATGCCAAACAGTTTCAAGTTCCAAGAAATGAATCACAGGAGTCTTCTTGCTCTGGGCTATTACATGCTTAATTTATCATGACACTGTAGAGGCCATTATCAGAGAGGACTCTCAGCTATGTAGTTCTCAAGGTGCTGGCTAAAGTATATTCTTTGAGATTTTCTACCCTGAGTCCTTCGTATTCTACAGGAGATATATTGGAGCAGAACTTGGACAAAGCCCTAAGCAGTTATAAATTAATGATTCATTGTTTCTTCTTCCTACACCTGATAATCCCTATTGTTTTCCTGAATTTAATTTGTTTTCCTGCTTCCTAGATTTTGTCAGTAGGACAATGGCAGTAAGTCTTTCAGGCATCTGAGGGTTCTTTTGTGAGGCTGAAATAGCGATTCTTAAGGCACATGGTTTCAGACATCTGCTCTTAAATGCAAATGTGAGACCCTTGTATGTTGCATTTCTATCACCTCCCTCACCCCATCACAGAGTCAGAGTTTTCAAGATGTCTTCTACTCTTCTGAATGATTTCTTGTTAATTCTTGTTTATTCCGGCTATTCACCGCCCGCCTTCCCGAATGCTAATGTGCATAACTGAATATACTCAACCTTCTGTTCCTTAATTACCACAAAGCCTAAAGCAATATAGTCACCTTCTCTTAAGATATCACCTTGCTCATCAATTCTTTTTTGTAGCTCACTATTAAATGTTAGCACATTTCCAGTGATCACTGTCTCTATGATTTGAGAGATGTAGAAGCTCTACACATTTATGTACCTAATTGAACTCATAGTTAAAAATTCATTCTTTCCCTGAGATCATGGTGAAATAAATGCCTTTTTAAAAACCTTTCTTATTTTTTAAGAAAAAGTTTGAAGTCATTCCAAACCCTTCTTTAAAAAAAAGAAAAAAAGCTTGTGACTTCATTCATTTTTTTAAATTATTGCTTTTTAAATTTCTGTTTCCTCCACCCAAACCTCCATGATGTTCCAGCTCTGCCTTAACCTCTGTATCTAAATGCCTCTACATCGTGCTTCTCAGAAGCTGAAACATTCGAAAATAAAGCATTTTGTGCTCTTCTAATTGACAAGTTACAGAAAAATGAGTTTTGATTTCTGTTTAGCTCATGAAGGAGATCAATGAGTAAACTGGCAATTTCCTTTACAAATCAACTCTAGAACTTTATTACTCAGAGCCTCTCAGACATTTAGACTTATACAGGGGTGGGCAAAAGTAGGCTTATAGTCGTTCATATGGCTAAGACATGCAGGTTATGATTATTACAACAGCTTTATTAACTCAAGAGAATGTCACAATGCAGCTGTAAACCCACTTTACCCTACTCCTGTATAAATAGGCATTGAAATGAATTAGTTTAATCTTATATGTAGATTTATAATTTTCACTTGGACAACAGTTTATAAAACACTAGCTGATATGCATCATTTTGAAAATACAATTAAGTGTTTAAAAAATAAAACTTATTTTGAAAAACAATCATTAAATCTTAACAAGGCAGAGTGAGCATGGTTAAATATCAAGTTCTTCCTTTATTAAATAACACTTTCAGCAAGAAAATATCCTGTCATCAGCTTTTATCTATTTGGACATTTTAATCTAATAAATTCAAACATAGAATGCAATCCATATTAAGGGTTAAGGGAACCATGACTGCACATTTATAATTTACTTGATGTGGCAATTGGATTGCATCAAATGCACAAGAAAAGTGAATGTAATCTGGTTACATTTATATCATTACAATGAAAATAGTGAAGCTTGTTGGAAGTTAGGCAGGGTTACTTAGTAGAAATTTCTTCCTTAGAAGTCATTGAGAAGAAGGAAATAATTTTCTATGGCTAAGTTGCTAAATGGATGAAAAAAGCTACTATATTTTATTTCAGCATATCTTGTGAAAAAAATTGGCGTCTTTTGCAAACCTCATAGTTTGTTTTAATTCTGGCAGTTCAGCATGGACTAAAATGAGCTGTCTTTTTTATTGACCTATGGTAACTTAAAAGCCAGAAGGGATAAAACACACCCCAAAATAATTAACTTGGGGTGCAGCAATATTGGCACTCTTATACAATAGTTGTGAAGGCGTAATTGTCATACATTTTTCTGATGGGAAGTTTGGCAATACATATCAACACTTACAGCTATCAGAGCAGCAATTCCAGTTCTAAGAATTTGCTCTAAGAAAGTAATGCAAAATATATGTAAAACATATATATACAGATATGCATATATATTCATATCTAACATTCATTATATAAATGTTCATTATTGTGTATTATTATGGTACATTCATACTCGATAGTATGTATAATATAGTATAGTAGTACATTCACCATTTAAAGTTACTATATAGATTTATTTTGCATACATGTTTGATAGATTTCTAAATGTATAAAAACCTTCAGATAAAAATTCTATAGTGTATGAGTATTATTGATGTTTAAATAATTGAGAGTCATAACACAAACTGTGAATAGAAGATGTCGTTCATTTGCAGAATATTTTTCTTCATCTATTTTTGTATTTTACATATTTTTTTGCCCTGGTCATATATTACTTAAAAATCAGCAATGAATAATAAGAACTACTGAAAAAGATATGACAAAAACTAACAATGATATAATGTATATAACTCATATGTGTTAATATTCATGCAGATATATGCATTTGTTCGTTTTGAGCACATACCTTTGGCAAGGACGCTCGTGATCCTGAACTCTGCGTGGTCATAGTCAACACAGTGGTTATTCCCAAAGCTACCCTGGCTGGAGCAGCATCCATGTTGATCCAGAATGAAACCCACGATAGAATAACAATCAGGAGACTGGGAATGTACATCTGGATCAGATAGTATCCCATTTGTCGTTCAAGGTGGAATCGCACTTCTATACACGTAAACTTTCCTGATTGGTTGTAGAATAAATTTGGCAATTGGTAAAAGCAGGTCTTAGTTATGGCATCAAATGTCACAATTTTGTTTGGATAATTTTGTCCTGAAATTCTTATTACATCAGAAAGAGGTCCTAAATTACATATGCAAATTTATTTCTGAAGTATATTTTTTCTCATTTTTCTGCTAGCATCTAGAGACAACATAATATGAGAATGTACTGTTTCATGAAACAGTGTGTATATTTATCACTTCACACTTGATTAGCATTTCATATTTGTCACACTACTCAAAGATCTATTATTTCACTTGATTCTAACAATTACCTCTGAGATTGATAGGAGAAATTACTCAGCGACTGTTTTTTTTTCCTGGTTCATCAACTGTTTCTGGTGACTATAATTATTTATTTGGAGGCAGGTATTATTTGTTCCAAAACATTTACACTTACTTTAAAGTCAGTGCTAAAGGCTAAATATGAATAATTTCTTAAATGCAATTCCTGTAAGTTATTTTATGCACTAATAATTTGGAATATTAGGAAAACATGTTATTCCTCATGAGTAACTTTGAACACAAAAACACACTCACTAAAAAGAAACTTGAGGTACATTTCTTCTAGGTATTCATGCTTTTGTGTCTCTATTATAGTAATTAATAGAGTCATAAATTGTGATTTAATTAAACATTTTGTTAATATTTCTGCTTATCCCCTTAGAGCCCAACTGTTCCTACTCTATTGCCATGTCACCTCTCCCTAAAATAATTGTTTATGTGAATCACCTAACTCGGTTTTATTCTTTCCTTATTCAAACTATTTGAAGAAGGATAAGGTCAAGTAGATAACATGCTGATCTTTATTTAAGGGACATTCTCTAACTAATTATGAGAGAAAGAATCAAAAAGTACATCTGGGAAACTAGCATATTGCTAGTATAGGGTTCAGTACAAAACTTCCATTACTGTGACTTAAGCCACATGCTACTGTAATGCATGGGCTGAGCTGCAGAATAAAAGGGTGGATGACATTCCAGAGCTTAAAAGTCTTAACAGAGTTTCATAAACTCTTAGAAAGTTGGATTCCACACTTAAGTGTCTAGTAACATATATGCAAGCTACACATGACCCTTTTATCAATTTACCAAATACTTACAAAATGCCTAATCGTTCTTGAAGTATATGAAAATACTTTAGATTTTTTATTTTTTTATCTTGTTTATTTTTTATTTTTTACTGTATTTTTTCCATTACCATTTAACCCCCTTATACTCCCCTCCCCCAGCAATCACCACACTGTTGTCCATGTCCATGAGTCCTTTTTGATCCATCCCTCCACCCCCTTAATCCCACCCCCACCCAATAGCTGTCATCCTGCTCTCCATCTATGAGTCTGTTTCTATTTTGCTTGTGAGTTCAGTTTGTTTATTAGATTCTACATATAAGTGAAATCATATGGCACTTGTCTTTCTCTGACTGACTTATTTCATTTAGCATAATTTTATCCAGGTCCATCCTTGACCTGGCAATCCCACTTATGGGAAACCCAAAACACTAATTCGAAAGAACAAAAGCACCCCTATGTTCACTGCAGTGTTATTTATAATCACCAAGCTATGGAAGCAGCCCAAGTGTCCATCAGTAGATGAGTGGATAAAACAATTATGGGATATTTACACAATGGAATACTACTTGCCCATATAAAAAGAAAGAAAGAAAATACTTTAGATTTCTAAAACTCTTAAAACAATACATTTTTAAAGTTTTTTTAAAATAATGAAATAAAATAGATCAAGAATAATGAAGCATTTTCATGATATAACTGTTAAATAGTTCAAGTCATATCATGATGTAATCAGTAGCAATTACTGACCACTTGGGTACTTTGAATAAAAAGTGTTTTTATGACTATCAGTGGGAAGAGCTACAATAGTAAATAAGTGTGGTCCTAGAGAGAAAAATAAACAAGTTGCACAAGTTGATATGGTCACACTAGTTAAACAAGGTGAATATGGAGCTTTTTAAAGCCCATTTGTATTTTGACTGTCTATTTTATGGCATTGGGGCTACTGCTTGGGGTTGTCTGTGATTTGAATTTGCTATTAAAAGTATCCAGGCTGAGATGGATGAAACGAAAAAGGAATAAAGTTACTACAATCAGAAATAAAGGTGGAGACATTACTACTGACCTCAGGGAAACTAAAAGGATTATAAACAAAAAATATGGATAACTGGATGCCAAAAAGTTTGAGTTAAATGAAATGGAAAAATACATAGAATGACATGTGTTATAGAAACTGACTCAGGAAGAAAAAGAAAATCTGAATAGACCTTTAAAAAAAAATAAAACTTCACACAAGGAAAACTCAAGATCTTCAAGGCTTCACTGATGAATTCTATTAAACATATAAGGAAGAATTCATAACAGTCCTTTATAAACTCTTCCAGAGAATAGAAAGCAGGGAACACTTCCTAAATCATTGAATGAGCTCAATATTACCCTGATGCTAAAACCAGACAAAAACATCACAAGAAAAAACATAGAGAGGTGGTATCTCCTATGAATATAAATGCAGCCTCCCCAGCAAAATACTAGCAAGCTGAATCCAGTAACACGTGAAAGGACTACACAGCATAACTAACCAAAGTTTATGATGAAATGCAAGCAAGCTTGGCTCAATATCCAAAGACCAACAAATGTAATATGTCCTATTAATAGAATAAAAACAAAAATTATATGATCATCTCAATCACTGCAAAACGTTTGTCAAAAATCCAACAGTTTCATGATAAAAACATTTTTAAAAAACTAGAAATAGAAGGGGATTTTCTCAGCCTGATCAAGGGTATCTATGAAAAACCTATAGCTAACATCACTCTTCATGGTGAAAACAGAATGCTTTCCTACTGAGTTCGAGAAGAAGGCAAGAATGTCTTCTCTTGTCACTTTCATGAAACATTGTACTGGGAGGTTCTAGCCAGGATAATAAAGCAAACAACTAAATAAAAGATTTGTAGATTTAAAAAGAAGTAGTAAAACTATCTATATACACCGAAGACATTACCTTTCATATAGAAAGAAAATCCTTAAGAACTCACCAAGTGTCAAACCATGCCACCACAAGGATGAACCTCAAAAACACTATGCTAAGTGAAAGAAGCCAGTCACAAAGACCACATATAATTCTATTTATATGGAACGTCCAGAAAATATAGAGCTCTAGAGACAGAAAGTTGATTAGTGGTTACCTAGGGTTGCTGGGCAGGTAGGACTGCTACTGAAGGTAAGGTTTATTTTTTTCAGGTAATAAAATGTTTCAAAATTACAATGATGGCTTCACAGCTCTGTAAATGTACTAAGAACCATTCAGCTGTGTTCTTTAAACAAGTGAATTTTATAGTATGTAAACTATATCTCAATAAATTTGATTTTTGTAAATCATTCTTCAGTTATAAGATGAATGAGATATGAGGATATAAAGTTTAACATGGTGAGTATAGTTGATAACACTATATTGTACAATTGAAATTTGCCAGGAGTCTAGAACTTAGATGTTCTCACATGCACAAAAGATAAAAGGGTGAGGTGATGAATATGTTAATGAACTCAATGGGGGAAATCATTTCACAGTGAGTATATACATCAAATCATCACATTGTACAATACATTTTATGTCAATTACCTCTCAATAAAATTGGGGGGGAAGCATTCTTGCTGATATACTTCTACAAGAAAATTTTCCTGTTTAGAGCCCAACTGTTCCTTCCCCTCTTCCTCCTGGAGGACAGGCTTTAATATTCTCACATGCACCGACATATTTTCCATGTTCAAATCCACTCTTTATTATTTTCCTCAGTAAACATTTATTGAGCATCTCTGCACTGCAGCAGACCCCAGAAATGTGGAAATGAAAAGATATGATCTCTAGCTTTATAAACTAAGGGTGATGAGAGAAGCAGACAATATATATCAGTAAGTAAACATGCAAATTGAAGATATAATTTCAGACAGTGAAAGCAGGAAGAGGAAGGGGAATGGGTTTGGGTGTTTGACATGTGCTTGTAATGAAGAGTCATTTGAAGAGTTGGTATTTGAGCAACCCTGAAATATGTGAGAAGATTAAGTTTGGGATAATTTGGGGAAAGAGGTTTATGTATAGAAGAAAAAGTGAGTACAAAGGACCTGAAGCAGGAATGAGTGTGGTGAGTAATGAGAAAGCAGGCCACTGCGGCCCGATTACAGAGCAGGGCAGAAAGAGACAGGAAAGGGCTTTGGGCAGATGGGCAGGAGACACCACCAAGTTTGTGGCTCTTTGTGTCAACAGCCCAGAGAAACTAATCCATGGCCCAAAACCAACTCTAAAGACTTTTCAACATTCAACCTACCTCTGTGGAGCTGAGCAATGTCATTGGTATTAACCCACCTGCTTTTTACTTTGTGTTGAGGTGGTACACTTGAACTCTCTATTCAATTAATATCCACCTCCCCTCTGAAGAAATGTGGAAATGAGTGAGAAAATGGCGGTGACTTTTCACCAGAGACTGTGAATTGATTAAGGAAATAAAAAGATATGAGACTTTGTAAGCAAAAAGTCAGATCACAGTTCTGGGAAATGCAGAGCACCGAGGAATCAGTTAATGTAATAAAATGATAGAGACAGCAGCTAATGCTCGTGGGAGGTCATGCACTGACCACATTGGAGTGATGCCTCCATTGAAGTCAGTTTAATGGAATTTGTAGGAATAGGTTAGGTAGAAGAGATACTATGGGAATAGCCCATACCATCTGAGAGAAGTAAACAGACCTCATGAATGTACAGCTATCACATTAATTCTTTCAGTCCTTGATGTTAATAACTATATTCAACATCTATCCTCCAAAGCAAAAGGATACTATGTCAGTGTCAATAGTAGACGCTTAAGTAACAATACCTTAAAATGCATGAAATTATGGTCAAAAGTTCAGGCAACTGCTGTCTTAAAAAATAAAAAAGCAATTGTTTTCATTGTTAGGAAACACAGTATTTATTGCCCAAGAAGGGTTAAAAAGTACATTTTATTTCTCACATAGAACTTAAAGGAAATTCTTTGGCAACACTACTACTATGTAATTATGGGCTTTTCACACACACAAAAAAAAATTAAATATAATTAAACACCAGGCATTTCTTTGGCCCCATGCAAACCAATTACATAACAATATGCAATGAGTCAAAGTATCTATATGTTTCAATTTTCTGCTCTATTACTATGAAAAACATTGAGCTATAGTGAAAATAATTAACCTCACACTACAATTAAGAAACATCTGACTATCATAAAACCACAAGTTGTAAGTGTATTGAAGAATACCCAAGCCCTACCTGTGTTGTAATGTTTAGTGCAGTATCGTAAATCTTTCTCTTCTTTCAACAGAAACTGAGGCAGAGTGAGTTCTTCTGCCACTTGTACAGGTGCCTCATCTTGCCATTCAAAAATGAGATCATTCATTGTGTATCCAACTAGGTGAAATATAATAAAAATATTTATAGCATTAAAGGACATTCAAAGAAATGAAAAAGCACACACACTCTCATTGCACATTTTACACAGGATAGGAAGGCCAAACACTGTCATCTTAACTCTGTCAATTGAATGACACCCTCTCACAATTCCATCCTACAAAAGTCTACTGAAATCTATTCATGTGGAACATTCATCAGATAAGGTAATAAAATGTAGGAAGCTGCTAATAAGTATAACATGCATGCAGAAATCTTAAAAGACATGCCTACAAGTATACATTCTTTCCTTGGTACAGGCAGCTACCGATTACTTTGACAATTCATTTTGGTTCTGCTCCACTGGATTCCCCCTCACCTTCTCTCAAATTATCCAGGACTCTTTCAACAAAAACTGAAATTGTTACTGGTTAGGAAAGGACCTCAACTATAACATCTGTGGAGGCAAAGTACCATAGCCGATATCTTTCTTGATTAAATAACTATTTTAGTTCATGGTATCTGCTTCTATGTTCAAAGTCCCAAAATGAACAAAATGTATTTTAAATAGACATGTTTGTTATTCAGGAAAAATCAGAGTGCGAGGAAAATCCGTATGGAATAGAATGTGGAGGAGGAAACTCGTGCACTATTAGTTAAGTTCAGGATAGAATTAACTAACGTGTTTTGTAATAAGTAAGCATCTTTCAGCAAATTAAATTTTATATTACTATTGGAGAAGAACCTAAGAAAAAGTAGAATTTTAGCTTTTTCTCCTTTCTGATTGAGAACCTGTTGAAATGTGCTCTTGAAGGTGACTGTAGAAAGAGAGCCAGAGAGAATGGAAGTTGTGGGGGAAGACTTGTTACAATGCACAACCACCGTGGAGGCTGAAAGTGGGAGGAGACAGGTCTGGCCTCGGAACTGAGTCAAGTGGTCAGGTGAAGGAAGCAGAAGCTCTAGGTCCGAGAAGCAACAAACACGGAAACTGTCCCCAACAAATTTTCCTGAGGCGCATATTGTAAGGGAGAGGTAGTGAGAGGGACTAGAGTCTGCGGGCGTGGAGCACGTTAGGCTGAACAGGGCAATGGGTAGGGAAGGAAACTGATCACCCTTCCCCCTCCTGCAATAGCTGGAAAAGAACCTACCTGAAAGAGCCAAATCAATCTAGCTGTGGTGGGAGTCACTGACCTCAGACGCCCAACTGCACCCACCCGACTCTTGGGAATACCTAGTGGCAGCCACCCCAGTGGCAGTGGGGACGGTAGTAGCAAGGGCACCGGTGATCAGAAGACCTCCTTAGACTGCCTGGGGTTCTGCCGTCCAGGTTCATAGCTGCAGTCCCATCAGTGTATGTAACGCTCATTCCGGAGCAAGCACTGTTCAGCAGAGTGTGTCAAGTCACCCAGGCTCCAGGGGGCACATCTGAAATCTGGTTCCAGACAGATACGGAAGATATAGAATCTGCAAGACTGTCCTCTAGGCCACCGGACTTAGCACAGCGAGAGCTTGTGCTAGGCTTCCTTACACTAAAGCACGTTGCACTGAACCCTTCAGTTAATGTTTGGGTTTCTAATTATGGAAGGCTTTTACTTTCACCCATAAGTCCTTTAATATCAATATATCAAGATGTCCATTACAAATGCTATTTTAACTGGAGAGAAAAACAGATGCACATTTCTCAAGGATCAAAAGATAGTAAAATAGGCATCAGTTTGTTTCCAAGCAAGACATATAATTATCCTTCCATACCTGCAATTACGAACAACAAAGTATGGGAAGTTGGGCCCAATTTAGACAGATAAATGGAGAAACGAACTGAAACTTTGTTTTGTTTTTACATTCTAAATTTTTCTTAGGGTCTTCTGTGAAGAGAAACCAGCCCCCTGAAATTCCTTCAAAGGCAAACTTTCCTTAGCCTCTAATATAATTTACAGGTGGCATATTTAGCTTGCTGTTGAGTTAAATAATCACCCACATGAAATGATTTAGGAATGGGCATTTCATAATCAAGCAGTGCCTCTTCATTATGGTCCATAAAATATTTAAATTTAAAATCAGAAGAAAAATAATAAGATGACATATTTAAGGGGTAATTCTTTTATTCTGAGTAATTTAGTAGAGATCCAAGAAAAATAACTAAACGGGAATTTTGCCTCAACAAACCTTCAAACATAACTTTACAAAAGTCAATACTCCACACAGTTCAAAGTGTCTTAGCATCCTTATGCTTTCGGTTGGCAGACCTTTATACAAGCCTGGGAATGTTAAGAACAGACTGGCTAATGAGATCAATGTTGTGAGTTCAGTTGCTTTGTGCAATAATAAGTTTCATAACAAAAAACATACTTTATGTAGGGAATGCAGACATTAACACTAACTTCAGACAGAAATCTCATGTAGTAGCTCCAGTAAAACACGTAAACGAATAGCTCGGTGCAACCAAACACTTGTTTCTTCAACAATTTTTTATGGAGCACACACTGCATGTAAAGCATCCTGGCTGGACTGCAGGGAATTTGAGGTTATGACCAGGTAGAAAATAAGTGACATGGGAGAGGAACAAAGTGGTGTATGCCTTCCGAAGGGGGATCTGTGATACCACTGAGGTCTCATTTGATTTGGACCTTGAAAAAAGTCAAGAGCTATATGTGCAGAGAATGTGAGAGAGGTGAGGCCCTCGGGCAAAGGAATGGTATAATCCATTGAAAGACACTGCAGACTCCTATGGTTTATAACAGGTAGAGTAATAACTTCATTTGTTGAGAGCAGTTTGCATAAAGGAACATATGGAATGAAAATATAAATTAATGTAAGATTGTGCAAAGTTTAAATTCTAGGTTGAAAAGTTCAATTTTTAAAATTCCCTCTGGGCAATGATAAACAATTGAATCTTTTGAGCAAGGGAGTGACGTGACAAAAACTGTGCTTTAGAAACCCGATTCCAGCAGGGCCCTTTCATAGACTATCACAAGATCTAAACAGCTTTCATAATCATAAAGACATAATTTACTTTTATCACAGTGTTGACATTTGCCCAGATGGTAAAAAAAATCAAAAAACAAAGAAACAATGGTGGGTAAAAGTTCTAGTGCTTTAGCATAATGAGAAGTAGTGGCAATTAATGTAGTCTTTACTACCATACATCAAGGCAAGAACAATGCCCTTTTGTTTAAGAATGTTCTTGATTCTTAATGGATAATTTTACCAAATTTTGGCCATTATATAAATAACATTTTACTATTCTGAGTGTCAAAATGGGAAGTACATAGCAAACGTGTCAGCTGCATACTGTAGTGTGAATTATCACACTATTTCCTTTTAAGGAAAAGCACAGGTGTGATTGATTGGCAAGTAAAGCTGGCTGGTTTTTCTTGAAACACCATTATTACTTGAAAAAAGTGTCTGGAAAAACTGTGGTTATTATGATTAGGTATATGGTGGACCATTTTCTTAAAAATAAAGAAAGTAAGTTAACCTATCAAGCCCAGGGTAACAACTGACAATATTTGTCATCAATGATAGATTTTGTGCTTTCAGGTCATAATTAGAAATTTGAAAAAGTTGTTATCCCAATACTTAAAGATTTCTTGATGAGCTTCATGGTGACTTTAACAGATGTGACCTCTCAGTATGGTACAATGATATGTCAATGTTTGGAAAACATGAATAACTCATTAAACCACTATTTTCTAAATGACCAAAACATGATGTTAAAAACCGTGCATAGGTGTAAGATCCATTCAAAGTACAAGACAGAGAAGTGGATTTTAATTTACAAGAGTATGAAGAGTTCATTGATATGGTTTCCAATTTCACACTGCAACAAATCTTTAAGGAACTACCACCTTCAGAAGCTAATGAAAAGGTTTGTGTGTGTGTGTTTCGGGGTTTGGTGTTTTGTTTTTGTTTTTGTTTTGCATATGATAGTTCCTTGTTTTAAAGGCTGAATAGCATTCTATTGCATGTATATACATTTTCTTTATCCATCCACCTGTCACTGGGCTCATAGGTTGTTCCTGTACCTTGGCCATTGTGACCAGTGCTGCAGTAAACATAGGAGGACTAATATTTCTTCATGATCCTGATTTCAATTCTTTTGGATAAATGTCCAGAAATGGGATTACTGGATCATTTTGTAGTCCTACTTTTAATTTTTCCAACAATAGGGATAAACCATAAGGATATTTGACTAAATGAAATAAGTAAGTTAAAGAAAAATGAATATTGTGTGATATAACTTATATGAGGTACCTAAAGAGTCAAACTCATATAATTAGTGAGTGGAATGGTGGTTTTCAGGGGCTGGGGGGAAAGAAATGAAAATGGCTAATTAACAGGCATAAAGTTTTATTCAAACAAAATGAATAAGCTCCAGAGATCTAAACAACCGTGTACTTAAGTCGGTGTAACACACTGCACACTAAAAACGGCTCAGAGAGTGGATCTCACGCTAAATGTTCTTAACGCAGTAAGATAAATTTATTTGTTTAAAAATGTTTATAAATCAGAGCAAAATAACCTGGAAGAAAATTTCTTGACCAATTTGAGCTGAAATTAGGATTCTAATTTACTGAAATATTACCTTTTATTTATATTCCTAATGGACCACTTCCAATTAAAATTTTTCATCAAAATTGGAAATCAAATATATATTTAAGGGAAAATTAAAAAGTTAAATAAATATTTTAGCCCAGGCTGGTGTAGCTCAGGGGATTGAACATCAGCCTGTGAACCAAAGGGTCGCTGGTTCAATTCCCTAGCCAGGGCACATGCCTGGGTTGTGGGCCAGGTCTCCAGTGGGGAGTGCATGAGAGGCAACCACACATTGATGTTTCTCTCCCTTTCTTTCTCCCTCCCTTCCCCTCCGTCTAAAAATAAAACAAAATCTTTTTTTTTAAGGTAAATAAAGTTTTTAAGTTTCTAGTCTAACTCATTGACAAGTTGCTATTCCACAGTCTTTGCTTATATCTCATGTTATTAGAGCAACCTTCTCTGATGAACTTTTAAAATATTTGTCCCCCAACAGTGAAGGCAGTCCTGAGAGAACAGTTCATAGCAATATAGGCCTACCTAAAAAAAATAGAAACATTTCAAATAAACAACCTAACCCTACGTCTACAAGGACAGGGGAAACAACGACAAACAAAGCCAAGAACAAGAAGAAGGAAAGAAATAATAAAGGTCAGAGCAGAACTGAATGACACAGAGACTAAAGGAACAACTCAAAGGATCAATAAATCCAAGAGCTGGCTCTCTGAAAAGATAAGCAAAAATCGACAAGCCTTTAAACAGACTAATGAAGAAAAAAGGGAGGGGATGTAAAGAAAATCAGAAATGAAAGAGGAGAAATTACAACTGATATTACAGAAATAAAAGGGATTGTAAGAAATTACTACAAACAACTACATGCCAAGAAATTTGAAAACCTGGGTGATTTTGACAAGTTTCTCAAAAAATATAATCGTCCAAAACTGAATGAAGAAGAAGCAGAAAGCCTGAACAGACCAATAACAGCTGGTGAAATTGAAACAGAAATCAAAAAACTCTAGGCACACAAAAGTCCTGGACTAGATGGTTTCACAGAACAATTTTGCAAAACATTTAAGGAAGAGCTAACCCCTGTCTTTCTCAGACTATTCCAAAAAATCCAAGAAGAGGGAACACTCCCAAACTCTTTTTATGAGGCCAGCATCATCCTAATCCCAAACCAGATAAAGATGCAACAAAGAAAGAAAACTACAGGCCAATATCACTGATGAATATAAATGCAAAAATCCTCCACAAAATATTGGCAAACCACATCCAGCAATACATTAAAAAGATCATCGGCCATGATCAAGTGGGATTCATGCCAGAGATACAAGGATGGCACAATATTGACAAATCAATAAACGTAATACATCACATAAACTAAAGGAAAGACAAAAATCACATGATCATATCAATAGATGTGGAAAAAGCATTAGATAAAGTACAGCATCCATTTATGATAAAAATACTCAGCAAAGTGGGAATGAAGGGGGCATCCTCAACATAATAAAGGCTTTATATAAGAAACCTACATCCAATGTTATACTGAATGGGCAAAAACTAAAAGCTTTCCTACTAAGATCAGGAACGCAACAAGGATGTCCGCTTTCACCACTTCCACTCAACATAGTATTGGAGACCCTAGCCACAACCATCGGACAAGAAAAAGAAACAAAAGGCATCCAAATTGGAAAGAAGGAAGAAAAACTGTCATTGCTTGCAGATGCCATGATAGTATACATAGAAAACCCTAGAGACTCCACCAAAAAACTACTCAACCTAACAAGTGACTTTGGCAAAGCAGCAGGATACAAAGTCAATATCCAGAAATCAAAGGCATTTTTGTACACCAACAATGAAATATCAGGATCAGAAATCAGGGGAAAAATTCCCATTTACTATAGCAACAAGAAAAATAAAGTTCCTAGGAATAAATTTAACCAAGGAGATAAAAGACCTATACTAGAAAAACTACACAACCCTGAAGAAAGAAATTACGGAATACACAAATAAATGGAAGCATCTACCATGTTCATGGATTGGAAGAATTAACATCATCAAAATGCCCATACTACTCAAAAGAATTTACAGATTCAACGCAATCCCTGGTAAAATACCAATGACATATTTCACAGATATGGAACAAATATTTCAAAAATTTAGATGGAATCATAAACAACTCTGAATAGCTGCAGCAATTTTGAGAGAGAGGAACAAAGTAGAAGGGGTCACAATACCTAACATCAAACTATACTACAAGGCCACTGTAATCAGTCTGGTACTGGCATAAGAACAGACACATAGATCAGTGGAACAGAATAGAGAGCCCAGAAATAAACCCACATCTCTATGGTCAATTAATATTCGACAAAGGGGGCAGAAACATAAAATGGAGTAAAAATAGCCTCTTCAACAAATGGTGTTGGGAGATCTGGACAGCTACATGCAAAAAAATGAAATTCAACCACCAACTTATACCACACACAAAAATAAACTCAAGGTGGATAGAAGACCATAAAAGTCCTAGAGGAGAACATGGGCAGGAAAATCTCAGATATTCCACACAGCAATATTTTCACTGATATGTCCCCTAGAGCAAGGGACATAAAGGAATGAATAAACACATGGGACTTCATCAAAATAAGAAGCTCCTGCATGGCTAAAGGAAACATCAGCAAAATGAAAAGGGAACCAAGCGTATGGGAAAATATATTTGCCAATGATACCTCGGACAAGGGTTTGATCTCCAAAATATATAAAGAACTGATATGATTCTACTCCAGGAAGACAAACAACCCAATTAAAAAATGGGCAAAGGACCTGAACAGACACTTCTCCAAGAAGGACATACACAGGTCCCAGAGACATATGCAAGGATGCTCAACATCACTAGCCATCAGAGAGATGCAAATTAAAGCCACAGTGGGATACCACCTCACACCTCTCAGAACAGCCATCATAAGCAAATCAACACACAACAAGTGCTGGTGAGGTTGTGGAGAAAAGGGAACCCTAGCAGACTCTTGGTGGGAATGTGGAAAACAGTCTGGAATTTCCTCAAAAAACTAAAAAAGGAACTGCCTTTTGACCCAAGAATTTCACTGCTGGAATTATATCCTAAGAATCCTGAAACACCAATTGAAAAGAACCTATGCACCCCAATGTTCATAGCAGCACAATTTACAATAACCAAGAATTGGAAACAACCTAAGGGCCCAAAAGTAAATGAGAGGGTCAAAAAACTGTGGTACATTCACACAATGGATACTACACAGCAGAAGGAAAGAAAGAGCTACTATCTTTCACAACAGCATAGATGGAACTGGAGAGCATTATGCTAAGTGAAATAAGCCAGGTGGTGAAAGACAGGTATCATATGATCTCACCTATAAGCAGAACCTAACCAACAAAATAAACAAACAAGCAAAATATAACCAGCAACATTAAAATAAAAAACAAACTGACAGTAACCAGAGTGGAGGGGGGGACCACAGGGGAAAAGGAGGGTAAGTGTCATCAAGGAATATGTATAAAGGACCCATCAACAAAGCCAAATGTGGGAAGAATTGAGGTGCAGATGGGTGGGGCTGGGGAAAGTGGTGGAGGGAAAATGTTGACAAAAAAAAATAGATGGGGGAGGCTAAGAATAGTATAAGAAATTGAGAAGCCAAAGAACTGATATGTACAACCTATAAACATGATCTAAGAGGTGTGGGGATGATGGGATGGGGTGCAGGGCAGAGGGGAGAAAGGGGAGAAAAAAATAAGACAACTGTAATAGCATACTCAATAAAATATACTAAAGTATAAAAAATAAAATAAAGTAAAATACTCGTCCCCCAATCAGTCTATAGTTGACCTTTCCTCTTTATTTTTCCCATAGAACTTATCTACACCTGACATGGTATCTATTGATCAAGTTTTAATATTTTTTTATTGTCTACCTAGCCTCCTAGAATTTAAACTTCATAAAAGCAGAGATCATTCTGTTTTAGTCACTGCCATGTTTTCCAGTAACTAAAATCGTATGCAGCTTTGTAGCAGGGGCTCAAATACTCGAATTACAAATAGAGAAGGGAAAAAAAGGAAGAGAATGTGTTTGTGTATATATGTATGCAGAGTTTATTTTGGGGTTCACTGAGGTGCTAGCAGGAGAGGCAGGTACTGATGCTAACGAGTCTGAACACAGGCTTATATGTTGAAACTTGATGAAATCATGGACCTCTATTTTCAAATGAGATCCGGGTTGAAGATATATGTTTGAAAATCACCTACCTACAGGTTATTTTAAAGTTACAGATTATCTCAGATTATTAAGAGCAATAGTGTATAAAGAAAGAAAAAAGCTATAGGGAGAACCTTAGAGAAAGCCTTGGAAAAAGAAAGGTAATAAACAGAAATGTAATAAACAGAAAAGTAAGAGACAAAATTGGAAATTCAAGAGGGCACATTTCCACTAAATGTAAGTAAGAGTTTTCTAAAAGAATTGTGTGACAGTGGAATGGGTAAGATAACAAGCTTCCCTCAAGCAGAGGCTGGGAAATCATTTACCAAGAATGTCATAAAAAGCACACAATCATTGCACCAGTTAAAATAGATGAACTCCAAAGCCTTGTCCAAGACCTCTGATTTTACAATATAATAGAATATAGACTGTGCATCTATCTAATTAAAATGCATTAGGAAAAAAGAATAAGAAACATTTGGTACTGTTATAAAAACAAAAAGATCGATCAAAGGAATCACAGATAAAGTTTAGAAAGAGATCTATGTATGTATAAACATTTTTTTAAAGCTATGCTAATTGCAAGCAGCACTTTTAGGGTGGTAGGACATAAAGTGGACCACGGTAGCGGGGATGTCTGTGGGGCTGAAAAATAAAATGTAGATGTAACTTTGAGAGAGGCACCAAGGCGTCTGGAGCTTGAGCTTCCTAAGTGGTACTTTAGGAACTAATCTAGAGGGAGCAATGCCAGAACACTACCCAATGTTCAGCACTTGGTAGTGACATTGATACCATGAGGAGAAGCAGCAGCATGGCAATGATAGCCTTATAGGCTTTGGTTCAAGACCACCATAGACCCAGACACTGTGTCGTAACACTATGTGGCAGAGGGTTTCCCGAAGAATTTATGATATGGAACTTGTCAGCCTTGGTGAATGAGGAGTTTGAAATAGATTTATTTAGAATCTTTTTTAAAAGGTACAATTTCTTGCTTGCAAGCATCTTAGAAAAATACACTCCTCATATGTATATTTAAATAATTAATCATAATTTGAAGTACAAAAATGGGTTAAATAGATACACAGTTAATATACTGTTGAAGTTTGCAATATTCAAAAGGAAAGAATTGTCATTTTTCCTTGGGATCTTTCTGGCCCTCTGGAAAAAAAGCATGCGAACTCCCAATTTCTCACTTCACCCTCGTCATTAGATAAGAAAATAGTTTTTTTTAAAAACTCTAATTAAACACATGCTATGAGAGGGGTACTTGTCTGTAAGATATCAGAAGATATATATAATCATTTAAAAAATTTGTGCATGTTATTAGGGAACTGGAAAATAAAACAAGACACCACTACAAACTTATCGGTATGGCCAAAATCCAGGACACTGACAATACCGCATACTGACAAGAACGTGGAGCAAAAGAACTCTTTCTTCACTGATATGAATGCAAAAATGTTATAGTCTCTTTGGAAAACAGTTTGGCAATTTCTTACAAAAGTAAACATACACTTACTTTAAGATCCAGTAATCATTTTTTTGTATTCACCCAAATGAGTTGAAAACATATCCACACAAAAACCTATACATAGATGTTTATAGCAGCTTTATGCATAACTGCCAAAACTTGGAAGCTACCAAACTGTCCTTCAGTAGGTGAATGAATAAATGGTGGCCCATCCAGGCGATGAAATACTATTCAGTGTTGAAAAGAAATGAGATAGCAAGCCATATGAAGACATGGGGAAACTTAGATGCATATCACTAAGTGAAAGAAGCCAGTCTGAAAAGGCTACATACTGACTACATGACATTAAAAAAAAAAAAAGGCCAAGTTATGGAGGCGGTAAAAAAAAACTAAGGTTATCAGGGGTTGGGAGAGGATGGAAGAAAAATAGGACACAAAGGATATTTGGGGCAGTGAAACTGTTTTGTAAGAAACTATATTGGGATGTATGCTATGTATCTGTCAAAACCCAGAGAATGTACACCACCAAGAGTGAACTCTAATGTAGGTTCATGGATTGTAATAAACATATCACTCTGCTGTGGGTACCAGAGGCTGTGTGTGTGTGTGTGTGTGTGTGTGTGTGCGCGCGCGCGCGGGCGGGGGGTGAAGGGAAAACCTGTACTTTTTGATCAATTTTGCTATGAAACTAAAACTGCTGTAAAAAAATAGTGTCCATTTAACAAAACAAACGCATTAATATTACAAACAAGGAAAGAAATCATATTATTGCAATGTGTCCCTGGAATTAATTTTTCTGATCCATTAATTTAACAAATAATTACTGAGTGTCTGCTCCATATAAGTACATATGGACAGTGCTGGGACCACAAAATGACCTGTCTCCAGGCGAGATGCTCATAGTATAGTGGTAGCTGAGAGTGAAGTGGATAAACTGGCAGACGGTGAAGTCTTATGGCGATAAGCAGAGGGGCCTGTGACTGCAGGAGGGGGTCCTAAACTAAACTCAAGGATGGGAGCAGAGGGAGAACCTGATAAAGTCTTCCGAAGGGTTACCTGTAGGGATAAGTAACAGTGATTCAGGTGTAACAAGGTTAAAATAAATATTTACAATACTCAGATGGGAAAAATAAAAAGGTACTTGTTTTCTGTTGTTTGCAACTGTATCTAAATATGACACTTCCATTCCATCTGGTTAAGGTGGACTTGAGAGACAGCAACTCAAACGGACCGATTAAAGCTGACAATCTCTTTCTGGGAACTTAGTCTGAAAAGAAAATTTTTAGTCTTTCCGAATTTCCCTTTTTCTTCCCTTCTAGTCAAGAAGTCGTTTGGTTAACTGTAAATCACATTCTGTTCAAATTGCACGTTCACCATCAACTTCCTTGTGAAATGTAAATGAGGTGCCTGATTTTTACATAAATGTGAACTTTCACTTCTTTTAGCCCATTGCAGCATCTGTCTCCGGATTTACAGTCCCTTGAAGAATACTGCCGAGATGATCGTTTGATATGCGCATTTGCAGGGGCAGCATTTACACATCACCCTATGAAAAACAAGTTTTTGTTTAGAGCAAATGGTTTTTCTTCTGAATTAATCTTTGATATTAAGTTTTCTTGGAAAAGCGCATAACAAAAATTTGCAAGCAATTAAGTGACATTAGGCTTGTTTCAGTCTCAGCTCTTGCTTCAAAGAAAAAATTGGTTAAATTAATTTTAAATGAGCTTAATTTAAATCCAACTCTGTAATCCTAGTAACACTTTTGGAATTACATTTGTTGAAGATAAAATACCTAATGTTCTTGTAAATCTTATTGTAAAGCCTCTCTTAAATTCATTTAAAAAGTTCAACATTGAAAATAAATATTACTTGTTTGTAAAGGAGCTGAATAAAATATTTATTGAAATTCATCATTATGATAAAAACTATGTTCTTTGTAAATTAAGAAGTCAATGGGGCTGTAGTATTCTTGGAATTAGTTGTGATACATATGATTTATTTTATATTCATAAATTCTATTACATTCTGTCAATTGAAGATAAGCTGTAGCTGTTAAAATTTATAACTTTTTTAATGTAAACACAGAGTAACCAAACTATAATTTTTTGTCTGTGTGACAAAGCTGATGTTGAATTAAAATTATATCTCAGGAGGTGGCACAACATGTTTTCTCTATTTGCTGCTCGTCATTAATTAAACTTCTTTTTAAGTTTGACTATTTGAAAAACTATTTGTGAATCAGATTATATGTCCTACGATGGTACTGATTCTTTGGTAAACTGGTTCTCTAACTTTTGGTTACATTTGTTCAAAATGGGTTGGAGATATTTAATCAAATTATTTAATTAATGGAGCACTAAAATTTTAAATTCTAAAGCTTTTTAGCAAATAAGATTCATAAAAATGAAGTTTCTAAACAGGAACACAGTAAGGTCTCAAATAATGCATTTATTTTTTAAATTTGAAAACTGTACTTTGGAATACCTTAGCTTATATTGAATTTATTCAATATGGAAAGATTATATTGATAGACTGCTTGTTTTTAATTGGATAACTTATACTGAAATAAAGTGAAACTAAGATGGCATATTTTCCAGCATCTAAATTAAGCAAAAAATTTAAAAAAGATTCCTAAATAGAGGCAACTAATTTGACTGATTTTTGTCCTATAAACTTATTCATTCCTAAAAGGTACTCTTATTCAAGACAAAGACAATATCAGTAAAAATATATGGGTTGAAATAAGTGGCCCATTTCATCATATTGAAAAGCAAAGCCAAACTCTGAAATTATCAAGTATTTTAGCTATATCAACTATATAGAGATTATTTTCTCAATAAAAATGTTACTACATTTATGATCCACACTAGGATCAACTGACTGTCAAAATTTTTTAATGTAAAAATTAAATAATTAATCATTATTGAAAGACAGAAAAGATTATAATAAAGGTAGAGATGTACTATGGTCTTCAGTAAAAGGATTCATCGTTGTGAAAATGTCATTCTCCCACGATTAGTCTACAATATCAATGCAATTTAAATAAAAATATAATGTAATTTGCAAGTGCGAACTTAATCTGAAGTGTAAGAGTATATGCACAGCAATGGCATATTCTGAAAAATAGGAAGTCAAGAAGCAGAACTGCCTAACAGAGGACAAAATATACAAATACAGTCGTGGTGCTTAATGGCTTCAAGAATGGAGGTTCTGTGCCAGTTAGATAAATGGTTGTGAACAGAGTCCAGAACCAGGGCCATATATGGAAATTTAAGGTAAAAAAAGCATTTCAAATTAATATGCATACACATCTAATCAATAAAAATAGGGAAAAATTCTAGCCACTTAGAAAAAGAGTTGCACAAAAATACAATCTACTTGTATTTAAAATGTAAATACAACCTGTGGTATAAAATTCCTGGATTAAATACATATTTTTGTTATTTTGGCTATAAGGAAGGCATAATTTATAATATTATATACACATATGTTTACAACCCTCAGTATTATGAAAGGTATCATAAAGTTAAAATATCAAGGGTATATACCAAATAACAGATATAAATAAAAATTAAAAGATAACCTCACATAAAATCAGAGAAAGTTTAAACAGGAAATCGATGGAAGAAACAGTAATGGTGACTAAGTATGCAGAGCAAAGAATGCTCAGCCTCAGGAAGATAAGACACAAGGAGATACAGTTTCATATTCATCAGGTTAGAAAAGACACTTTTACATATAAAGCAAAATGGCAATGTTAGTAGGTTTTACACAAAATATTTTTAATTATCTGTATTTTTATGTTTGAAATGCCTTTTATGTTTTTAATCATATATAGTGTGTTTATATACACACAGAATCAAAGAAAAGTCATCATGAAACAAACTTGAAAGTGGATAACAGTGAAGAGAATTATGAGTTGAGGCTAACGAATGTTTTTGTTTGTTTTTCAGTTTCTAGGACAAGCATGCTGATTTTTAAAGACATCATTCAAATGTATTATATTATCCTTTACAAAAATCAAATAATCTTTGGTCATTTAAAAAATAGCTTAAAAGGCTACAAAAGAAAAAAAAGGGATATTGTTAAATACTTTATATCATGAGTAATATGCTATAAAATAAATACCCATCGAAAGGGAGAGTGTGGGCTGAAACTATTTAAGCTTAAAATTAGTTTTGAGATTTATTAATAAATTGTAGATTCACATTTAGTTTTGTAAGTGAACCAGAATCATATTTGACTAAGTTTTCTCAATTGAAAGAGAAGGAAGGTTGCGGGTAAACCAAGATTTCTGGGTTTGACCCAGCTTACAAATGCTTATATTTTTAACTAGCAGCTGGAATTTTAAAAACAAAAGGGAGAAAATGCTCAAACTTGGCTCATTCTTGCTGATTACTGCCAGGAGAAACATTACTCAAGTAAATTTTATTGACCTGACAAGGAACAACTGTTATGTCAAAATATATTTAATTAAAACATTTTTATCCTTAACTTGTACATTTAATTTAAATAACCTTGCCATAATACAGGTTGGTATATGCGGTTTCATTTACATTATAGACTGCTAAATTATCTTCCTTGTGATTGCACTGCCTTTAAAACTCTCTGGTATAACAAACCTATAACCACTAGTCTACCAGTACTTTGGGTACATTTCTCTTTGAAGACCACAGATTTAACCTTTCTCCCTCTTTCTCTTCGGATAATGGTGGAAATATAACTTGTGACTTAACTGCTCTTCTTAAATGACAATTACACTGAAAAAAATTATTCACATTTCTCAAAATTTCACAAAATTACCACACATTGATTTAAAATTCTTATAAGAAATGTCAACTAAAATCAGAAGAAGACCTGATCATGAGCCCATTTTAATGAGGAAAAGGTGTACAATTGGATGGATTTCTGCCCTAGGAGAGGTTATAAGAGGGCTCTGAGGACCTCTTTGGAATCATCTCCAGCTTGTGGAAAAACACTATCTGCCCACCAGAAGGTTGGAGGTTCAGATCTGCTCACATTTATGAAATAATTGATTTCATAGACCTGAACTATAACAAACAGAATGTATGAGCCAACATCTGTTTGGCAGTCTCTACAAGTTGTGCAATGTTTTGCGCAGAGAATAGGAAGGCACTATAATAATGTTTTGACTGGTCTCAGGGTTTTTTGATGCTTGATATTTCAGTATAACTAATTACTTATTTTTTTAAAGGTTTTATTTATTTATTTTTAGAGAGAGGGGAAGGGAGGGACAAAGTGAGGGGGAGAAACATCAATGTGTGGTTGCCTCTCACGCATCCATTACTGGGGACCTGGCGCACAACCCAGGCATGTGCCCTGACTGGGAATCAAACCGGCAATGCTTTGGTTGGCAGGCTGGCACTCAATCCATTGAGCCACCCCAGCCAGGGCAGTATAACTAATCATTTAGAAGAACCAAAGCTACAGTACTTCTCAGGAAGAAAGTTCTAGATAATATCAGCAAGAAGGCCCACTTCAGATTCTTATTTCCACAAGTATTTGAAGAGTATCATTATGAAAGAGCAGAAATTTTAACATGACTGAATAAATACCAAAGAATTAAATTGTAAATTTCTCTTCAAGGTGAAATATTATAAAATGTATATCACTTGCAATACAGTCATTAAAGTGCTCAAGAGGAGACGATTAGCTCAGAGAAAAGGCAACTCAGTTTGAATTATTCCTGTATTACCTTAGAGAATTAATATTTGTTAAATAATTCAATTGTGCTTTAGTTCCCATAATCAGGATATTTTTCTTTGTGTTCTAATTCAAGGCTTAGTAACTATATGCTGATTGTTTCAGGTAAAAGTGAAAGAAAAACTAACTCTAGAACAGAAAGTTTTTGCATTCAAAGAATATATATCATGGCTAATTTTTTAATAGAAATGACAGAAACAGTGACTGTTCTAAGTTTCGGGAAGAAGGTCTGATCACAGATGAGGATGTTCACGACATCCAGAGTTACCCGTACCATTTGCAGGTACAGTCCAGTAGTTCCAAAATGGCAAGGTTCGGAAAATTTATGAAACTGCTGGTGACTTAGGAAAAGAGTCACTGTTTCTACAAAATATAGTAACTTCTATTGATGGTGTGTTTGTATTATATTAACATATAAAGGGGGTATCGCAGAAACCCCTCATATTTATAGATTTTTTTATGATTATTTTAAATCAACAGTTCCCTAGCAGGCCTGGGGGATGGAAATGGTATAAACCCTCCTTACTACTGCCAACTGTTAACAATTTGATAGGGTTTTTTTCTTTTTTCTTTCTTTTCTCCACCAGATCTGCAGCTGGACTTTTCTTTCTACCCTGATTCAGACTCAGAGAAATCAACAACTTGCTAGGAACCAGCTACTACACGTGGGCATGTTGCGAAGAAACAGGTCACTTGAGACTTCTGAGATCCTGGAAGCTTCACTAGGCCTTCTATAAATGACTTGGAGGCTGTAAAACCTCCTGGAATGTGAACAGGGCACTTACCACACAAGCACGAGTCCATTTGGAGGAAATTGGGACCACAGCTGCCCCAGAGGCAAAGGCACACATTTAGCGTCCAGAGCCATTGTCGTCACTGTTCACAGCGCCCGAGTTCAGACCTCAGCGTTGCATTAAAATACCTTAAAATCCCTCTCATCAATTTATTAATGGAAACCCTCCAATCACACTGTTACGTGCCTTTAAAAAACAGGTTATTTTCTCCAAACTTTCATTAATTATTTTCTCCTTATCTTAATTTTCTTGTTTTCTAGTTGGTTTGCATTCACCTTGATTTTCATTACAGATTATTTATCCTATTATTTTTGCTTTCTTATTTTGTTTTGTTTTCCTCATGACCCTTTCTGTAAACACACCATGTGTTCTAGATGCTACGTTTTTAACTTTACATGTCAAACTTATGGTTTTGTGTATTTAAAGAATTTCCTGAATCCTAGAGTTCAGGGAACGTTTGCTGTCATCTCATGTAGCTCACTTATCTTACGAAAGGGAAACTGAGCCTCTGAAAAACTGATCAACATAGTTTATGCAGTTTCTTAGGGAAGAATTTATAGAGTTCTAATGCATTTTCCTGAATTTATATTCTTAACAATAGAGCACATAGTTTAAGGAACCATTGAGCTTGGATACCAGGGCCGTCTCTGGGAAAGGTGCTGCCTAAATTTTGAAAGAACATTCTCTGGCAAGGTCCTATGGCGCAAGATGCAAATATGAGCATTAGGGAAACTGGGGTTAATTAGGGAATTAATTAAGGAAGAAAGAAGACAGTGACAGCTCTGAGCAGTAAATAACAAATGGAAGGATAACAGAAAAAAAGACATGATCTTATTATCAACTATGCTGGAGTATTAAAGTAACTTAGAGTATTTTCACAAGATATTTGAGGAAGTCTAATGTTATCCTTACAAGTAAGGATTTCAAAATATCATTAACGATAATATGTTTAAGTACTTATAACTGATTTAAAGAGTAATTTAATTTGTTTTTCAGGAGTAATCAATCAAAAGGAATACCGCTAGTGCATGTTGCAGAATTTTCTCAGGCCTGCCCTTTCGGGAGTGCGCAAAGGAATGTTGTTCAATTCTCTGGATGATTAACTAGGAAAGATATGGCTCATCGAGTTAGAATTATGGACTGAACCTGGCAAGATGGTATTTAACTGAGGCAAAGGCAAAAACACTTTGCATTTAGTCAAGTGAACCAATTGGGTAAACAGGAAATGGGGTTCATAGAACTTAGTTGTAGTATTTACCTAACTATAGATATGGTCTCAGTCAAGAGTGTTTCATAGCTATCTCTAATGTATGCGATCTTAGGCTGCAAGTCACAGAATGATTGGCACTATCACCGTAAGGGAGTGACCTACTCTGTGTGTCCCGGTTTGGGCTAATAACATGGAAGGACATCCAGCAGTGAGGAACTAGGCTGAGGAAGAAACTCTGAAGTCTTTCCACGTGAAAAAACAAATGAAATTACTGGGTATATTTAACTTGTAAGGCTTACTTAAGGATACCAGAGTCACAATTTATAAATATTTGGAAATCATCAGATAGATTTCAAACTGACAGATGCTTGTTCTAAGTTTCTGAGTTATTAATTCATAAGGGTTTACTCTGTCCATTTGTTAGTTGTGTGACTTTGGGAGTCACTTAATCCTTCTAAACCTTAATTTGCTGATAATATGTTGCTGATAATCTGCTAAAATAAGATCTATTTCATTAAGTTGTAGTTATGATTAAATCAGATACTATGTGTAATGGATATAAAACTACAGTGGTACCATCTTTTTATAAGACTGGTAACTATATTATGTTTTTTATTATATTATCATATGATTAGAATATTTGATAACTGGCAAAAATGCAACCTACGAAGATGTGGACAGATTGGGAGAGAATGGTCATGGTGTTAAGCAGGCTGGAATATTTAATGTTTAAGGGGGGCCGACTTTATAAGTAACTAGTACATTAGTAAATATTTTTGTCTTGGGAAACTTTCTAATCACCATCGTAACTACAGAGGCTTAAGTAATACGTACCCAGAAAACAAGAACTGTCTGTATCTCTGACCAGCCAAGTAAAAGGCATAGTATTATTTTGAATCATATCTACATTGTTTAAATTGTGAAAGAGCTTGAATAACAGTAGAGGTAATTAGGAAATAATCATTGCCTTAGCTAGTGTTAGCAAAATTCCAGAGGAACAGTCTGAGTCAAATCAGATGAGGTTTTGAAATGAATCTGAAAAATTAGAAAGCAAACCGCCCCCATCTACCTTCAGATATTTTTATCCAAAACACCATTAAAGCATATTTTGAGAGATTCTTTAAATTTTTGTCTGAGCATTTTTCTTCAAATTGACCTATAAAATATTTTTACTGTAATTTTAGGGACTGAGACTGTTCTTCGTGGGAAAAGAGTCCTTTCTTCACCAAACTATTTCCTTATACAGGGTCTGGCACAAATACTGCCCCTTTCTTATTACAAAATCTTTTATTACAAAATCATAAGCATGTAACTCTGTAACATAACAATATCACACTCAAGCACAACATATAACATTTTAGGTGAAATGTTCAAATTAAAACTCTAAATTATGACACCCATATCACTGCCCTACCAACCCCACTCAGGCAGACCTTCCTTTGGCCGGGCCCTGTACTTTCCTTTCCAACCTGAATCATTACATTTTCTTTAACTGTCTCATATTCTTGATGTTTTCCTCTTTTGTTGCCTACATCCCTCTTTAGGTACGAAATACATAACGTGACCCTCAATAAATATAGTTACACTTTATGTATATCCTATGTCATCTTCATATTTTAATAGACAAAAGTTTTATTATGACTAAAAATTATTATGCAACATTCTTGCATGATTAAAAATATCCTCTGTTTCTTTTTTTTTCACTTGATGAAAAAATTGCTTATTTGGAAATTTACCTTACAGCACAAATTAAAGGCTAAAAATAAATCCTTCGTTTTTTCCTTACTTCTATTCCTGCACATTGATTTGCACTGTTAATTCCTTAGGGACACAGTCTAAATCATAATATAGCTGTTTCTTTCCCTCATAGATTAGCTATCTATGAAGCAACCAGACAAGATGCATTTATAAATAAAACTGTGATATTAATGAAAATTTGCTTTTTGAAAAGATAACCTTCCATTTCATTTCATTCAGACAATTGAAAAAAAAAATCATGCAGTGGATCTTAAACTTCAGTAAACTAGTAACAATCTACCCCTGAGAAGGAAGGTTAGCAGTGATTACTTCAATGTTTAGCTTATCTTCACTAGAAACATCACTCGATATTACATATTACCAGTAACAACTGCACATAAAAATTACATACTGTTTTTTTTAATTAAATAAAGCGTTTTGTGAAAAGCATGGTTTCATTTCAGAATTCTCTCTGTAGCATATATGAGTTAATATTTTTATTGATATTTTATTAGGTGATGTGAATTTTGAGGATGCAAGTTGTCATGGTAATTGGCCTGTATTTTCTGGCTGAAACAGAGAGCAAAAAAATTAGTATTAGAAGAAAAGAAAAATAAATGAAACAAAAACAATTTCTGTACACCCAAACTCAAGCACTAACTCATTTATTCCAGACTTCTTTTGCAAGGTTGAATAAAGAGTGTTCTAGACCAGAGGGATAAATGGTACATTGAAACTCTACCTTTTATAAAAGTGGTCTAGGAAAGCTCTGTTGAGATTTGAGGATAAAGCACGTTACAGGGTAACCCATTCGATTTGATAAGGGAAATGTCTGCAACTGAAACATATAAATTGGACCACATTCTTTCCTTTGGCTTCAGAGGGATTCTCAAGGATGGGATTTAGTTTTCTAGCTTAACCTAAGTTTCAGTTTTACTGTAGTTATTTCATTTTGATTTTAAATGGTAGCAGAGTAAATCATTATGCTAAACACGATTTGAATTGAAGTTAATAAATTTTTATTTATACTTAAATATTGAAAAAACAATCATTTAGTTTTCTGTTTTTGATTTCAGTGCAAGCGCTGTAATGACTCTCCGTGAGTTAACTAGATTATTCGTGTTGTTATAATGTCACAAGGGTTTTTTATTGTCTTTCTCTTGTACTCTTTCTTTCTGTTCCCCAATTTCTTTTAAACTCAGTGATGCTGTCTTTTGCTTTCTTTTGTTCTTCATTTTAAATCTTCGGAAATCTCATTTATCTTCTTGTCTCTAGACAATATTTCTAAATTTATTTCTCTATATTTATACAACCATTCCTAATTCAAAACTATTCCAAAATGTCCCAAAATTTAAAATAAATTTCCAATTAAATATGTATTTTCACAAGAAACACAGCATTTTTAAGCAGAACTCAGCCTCTGCGCTGCTGCTTCCGTTGAGTGCCTGCTGTCTTCTAACTCATGCAATGAGGCGACATTCAGTCCGCATGACTGAGGGAAATCCTGGGGCTCATCTTTATGCTTAATCCTTATGCAAACCACTGGAAAAGCCTTCCAAAAGTCTTCTCTGTTTTCCCCATTATTGTCTTAGGTCTTTGAATTTCTCATTGATTTATGATGAATTTAGGAACATTTCTCTTCATTCTTTTACTTAAATCAAGCGTTTGCCTGAGATTCTTTGCCAGATCAGTGGATATGACTGGAAGAGAGTTGTTCAGGATTTTCTTTTACTGTTTTTAACCTAACATATCTAGTATTATTTCCATCTCTTCATTTTGTATTTTTTATATGCAACCTAATTTTATTGTTCCTTCAAGAGTTTCCCCAGAGGAGTGTCTAAGTTCTGATACTTTTCAAAGTACCAGCATTGTGTTTTTATGTGATTCTTTGAATGCTCCGTTATTCCTTTTTGGTCTTCTTGAATGGAATGCCCAGTTCAATAGCTTTTTAGCACAAAAACTGCTTTAGTAGTATCTCAAAAATTTTGAAACTTAGCATTTTTATTGTCATTTAGTACCCAGTTTTATTTCTTCTTTAAACAGTCATTTAGTAGATGATGTTAGTTTTCAGGCATATTGTTGTATGGTAATGTATAATAATTGATGTAAGTATATAGTAATTTCTAGTAATTTTATATTGTTATTGATTACATTGCATTTTAGTCATAGATCATATTTAATCATGTGTTGATCCTTAGAAATTTATTGATGCTTGCTTTATGGTTTACTAAACAATTTTTATAAATGTTCTTGTTTGCTAAAACAAATGAAACTGAGGTTTCTCTTTGCAAATTAATGAATTGTCCTGTTCAAATATTTTTACTTGTACTTTCAAGTTATTGATTTACCTATTTTTTAAATAATAGTTCTACCAGCTTTTGTTTTATATATTTGGAAGTATATAGGAGAAAGTTTATTAATCATTATAGCTTATTTATGCATTGTGTCTTTACCAACATGTTACCCAAGTGTTTGTCTTATGACTTTTTTCTATAATTTATTTGTTTCTAATATTGAAATTACCCTGGGTGTTTTGAGACACATTTCTCTGATATGCATTTTTCTATCATTTTCCCTCAAGTTTTTTTGCATGGTGCTTTTAATGAAGTGTTTAGTTGACAACCTATTGCTGTGTGAACCTTTACATTTGTTTTAATTATGACAATATTAAAAGCTATTTTTGCTCTCTGCCTGTGCTTTACTTATACTATATTTTTATTTATTTTATTTTTCCCCTTTCTTACATTCCACTTGATGAATCAGTATTTTTTAGTTCTTGTTTGAAAGTTATTTACTCTACTTTTATTCTTTATGTTATCCTTAGCACATACTTTTTTATTCCACTCATCAATTTCTGTCACAGAACTTATCTTCCTCTAATTCTCTCTGCATACTCCTTCTCAGTAACTTTCTTTTTCTCACATTAGGAATTTGTATCAGCCAGAGTTTTAAATCTAAGTCATGAATGTGCACTTTCAGGGGTGTGAGTTATTGCTGGTTTAAACAAATCTCTTTTCTAAATAAACTGACAAATGCATTCACTCAGCATTGTTACTTTCTCCTTGGTGCTAACCAGGTGACATTAACATATGCTTATCATCTTTAGTGGAATTATTATATTTGCATAAATAATTCCTCAATTAGTCCTTCAAAACATGGACTTTTTGTCTTTATTTATTGTTGTATCACCCAAATATTATGTGGAATATATTAGGTATTTGGTCAATATTTTTCAATTGATGTCTAAATGAATGAACATTCCCCAGGTCACTTAGACCAATCCTGACCATTGGCATATGCTTATTGAACATTTACTGAAGTAAAAAGAAAGTTGGGTCATCACAGGCCATTAAAAACTTTGCCTTTAAATTATGTTTCTTTTTTTATTGTTTTTCATGCTTCTCAACCCAATTTCTTTTCCTTTTTTCCCTTTGCAGTCAGAATTCATTCAACAGTAAAAACTAGGTTTTTTACAGCTCTTCAGAATTCATTAAAGAGTAAGCACTAAGTTCCTTACAGCTCTCTTGTCCAGTAGATTAAACTCTTTTAAATCTTTTACTTGTCATTTTCAGCCTTTTTTTTTTAATTGTAATTGCTCTGAGTTTAGGAAAAACACCTTAAAGAATTTGACCTCAGTAGCTTCTACTGATTTTAGTATCTACGAAAGAAGTTTAATAAATACTGTCGCTCCTGTGAGCTAAATTAAATTCTAAAAAGAGCAATAAGTACTTAAAAACTAAAATATGAAAGGGTCACTTGAGGCAACCTACTCATTCCTGATAAAGGAATTAAGAAACAAGAGGAAAGGAACAAGAGTTTCTGTCTTACCTAGTAGAGTTTTTGATTGAGTTGGAAATGTTCTGGGAAAAGGAGGAACAATGAAAAGTCTGGCTATGTCACCACAAATATCCTGCAAAGTAGCCCAGCACCCTTTCCTTACTCTAAAAAACAAAGCCCAGTAACCTAGCTATCTCTCAGGTGCTGTTTTCTTTCTCATTTTTCTTTAATAACTAACATTCATGGAAAAACAGATTTTACTCACTGCTCTCACTCTCGTCACTCAATTTTTTAAAACTTTTTGAAATCTAGATTTGACCTTCATCATTCTAATCACATTTGTCTTTGTCACCAATAACAATAGCTTTTTCTCTTTTTTAAAAAATTTAATTTATTTATCTTCAGAGAGAGGGGAGGGGAGGGAGAGAAACATCAAAGTGCAAGAGATGGATCAGTTGCCTCTAACACATCCTCAACTGGGGACCTGGCCTGCAACCCAGGCAGGCATATGACCCGACTGGGAATCAAACCAGCAGCTTTTCAGTTCACAGGCCGGCACTCAATCCACTGAGCCGCACCAGCCAGGGTGTTTTTTCTTTCTTTAAATTTTTTTTCCAACTACAGTTGACATGCAATATTATATTAGTTTCAGATGTACAGCATAGTATTTAGGTATTTATATAACTTACAAAGTGGTCCAACAAGTCCAGTACCCACCTGGCACCATATACCATCATTACAATATTATCGACTATTCTGTACTCTTTTTTCAACCACGTTTTAAAAAACACTTCACAACATTTGACACTTTTAAACAGATCACCTCAAGAGTCTCTTCTCTTTTGAGACTGAATGTTATCAATTTTAATTTGCCATCTATGACAACCTCTTAGCTGAAATTCCTCTCCAACAGCGTTTAAATGTAGACCTTTCTTATGCGCCTGTTTCTTCTGTGTCTGTTTTCCTCTCTATAGTCTAACTTTCAGAAATTTTATCCTATTTGAATCACTTTCTATATGGCCTCCAATAGTGTATCCCCAGTTCTAACTCCTCCCTTTGGCTTTATACCTAAGTTTCCCAAACCTCAAACACGTTAAGATTATATTTATCAATATTCCCTTCAGCATTTATTTCTCACCCTAGGTTTTCTTTCTTTGTCAATATTGCCATATAATTCTGTTTATCTAAGCTGTTTAGCTCTGACGCATCGGTGCCCTGGGCCTTCATAGCCGCTTTGTATGGAAACAAATGAAGGGTGGCAGAGTGTGCCACCCCGAATGGGCCACTCTAGCATGAAGACCATTTTGAAGTAAAGGCACTTGAAAAGCGGCAGATGCAAGAGGGGCATTCTAATCTCCCCTTTTCTTCCTGAAAATAGCAGATAAAAACTCCCACGGCAAAGATGTACCCCCTGTACCAGGAAAAGAGAAACATTCTTCAAAGGGGAATTCAATTCCAGAGGCCTGTATACATACAGACCTTGTTAAAATAACTCTTACCATCCCTCAGCCTTCCCATGTAGTTTAATTATTTTTGCACATTTTCTTCTCTTTGTTAAACCTAATATAAAAGCATTTAGGTTTTGCCACTTCTTTGAGTCCTCACCTCTTCATGAGGAATCCCATGTTACATAAAACTTATATTAAATAAATATGTATCTTTTTTTTCTGTCAATCTGTCTTGTCTGTTAATATTGAGGCCCAGCCAAAAAAGTTTAAGAGGGTAAAGATGACATTTTGCCTCCTCTACAGTATCAACCTCTAATGTTTCCACCTTCTACATCATTCTGCTTTGTCCCTATTTTTATTCTTATTGATTGGAGAATTATGAAACCTTTTTTTTTTATTTTTCAATTGCAGTTTATATTCAATATTAGCTTGTATTAGTTTCAGGTGCACAGCATGGTGGTTAAACAATCATATACTTTATAAAATGTCCCCACCCCATATTTTCTGTACCCACCTGGCACCATAAATAGTTATTACAATATTATTGATTATATTTCCTATGCTGTACTTTACATTCTCATGACTATTTTGTAACCACCAATCTGTATTTCTCATGCCTTTATCTTTTTCACCCAGTCCCCCAGTGTCCCTCCCTTCTAGCAACCATCCATCTGTTCACTGCCTCTATGTCTGTTTCTGTTTTGTTTATTCATTTATATTGTTAGTTAAATTACACATATCAGTGAAATCATGGCACTTGTCTTTCTCTGTCTGACTTATTTCACTTAGCATAATACCCTCTAGGTTCATCCATGCAGAGGTAAATGGTAAGATTTCATTCCTTTTTATGGCTGAATAGTATTCCACTATGTGTGTGTGTGTGTGCGTGTGTGTGTGTGTGTGTGTGTGTGATCACTTCTTTATCCACTTGTCTATTGATGGGCACTTAGGTTGCTTATATACCTTGGCTACTGTAAATAACACCACAATGAACACAGGAGTGCATACATTCTTTTGAATTAGTGTTTTGGGTTTCTTCAGATACATACCCAGAAGTGAAATCACTACACAACATCCCTTTAATTGTCAAAGAAATGCAAATTAAAACCACAATGAGATATCACCTCATATCTGCCAAAACAGCTATCATCAATAAATCAACAAACAAGTGTTGACAAGGATGTGGAGGAAAAGGTATGCTTGTGCACTGCTGGTGGGGAAGCAGACTGGTGCAGTCACTGTGGAAAACGGTATGGAGGTTCCTCAAAAAATTAAAAATAGAATTACCTTTTGAAACCTTCGCAAACAACCTTGGTTCATTTGGCTGAATGAATCTTCCAGAGTGTAATATTAACTGAATCATGTTTTTGCTCCTAAATTTTGATCTGCTCCTCATTGCCTATCGGATAGCATCCAGCATCCCTGCTTTAGTAACAGGGCACCAGTTTGCCTTAGAATATTTTGCATGTGATATTTTTTCTCAATATCTTCCCAAGATACAGAATCAGCATGTTCTCAAAATGCCTTCATAATATGGATAAAAAAATCTACATCGCTGGGGATTTTTTGTTGTCCCTACCTATGTCTATTGCTAAATAGCTCCCCCAACTAAAACTAGATTATTTTATTTTCGTTTCATCTAATATAGTACTTTATCCATGGGTATGCTTAATATTTAAAAATGACTTATAAAAATAATGTATTTAAATTTAACAAGATAAGTGTTATTATCAGATAGATATTTCCGCTTTCTTACTTGAAGAGAAACCAACATAGAGGGATGGCCGCGATCCCCCATGAAGTAGGCTCGCCACCTAGTGACAGCTCCACCACACTGCAGATCTTGCCTCTGAGGGTTGCAAGTCTGAAGATCCACCTACAAATTTTCCTCAAGGAATATATCAAAACAAACGGTTTTGTTTTTTTTTTCAGATAGAACAGAGTACCATAAGAAAGATAATTCATAGTACTTACTTTTTCATGGCATTAAACATGCAAACTAATTAATTTAGGGTTGATTATGTAGATAAGTTCAGAGAAAGAGAACGACCTGAAGATTTTATGTGTTGACGTTAATCAGTGATGCGTTTGGATCCACTTTGACAGAAGAACCTTAAGCTTGGATAAATCTCTGTGTGTGAGAAATTTCTTTGTTCCTAAGATGACGTATATAACACACACCCGGCAGAGTATACCCTTGAATAAATGTTAGCTGAGGGGCAGCGTAATGGTTCAGAGTAAGCAGAGGCTTCGGAGCCAGATGGTTCGTTGTGACAACCTTCATGAATGGGAGCACAATACACAACCACTCAAAACGACCAGTTCGCCTCTGGAAACATGGCGCTGACAATGTCTTCATTGTCTGAGGCAAAATATTTGGTCGACAGCAGGCACTCAGGTAAAAAGCAATAGCTTGTTTTTCGTGATTATCATCCTTTTTACCTTTGATAATTTGTATAAAGACATAAAGCTGCTTTTCAGGCTTAAAACTTATTTTTCCTGGGCCTTCCGCGTCTTTATTACAGAATCGAGTGCATGTGCCCATGGACGTCAGGGCTTTCCGTGCCTGGTGACAGAGGCCATGCTTATTTAGGAAAACACCTGACAAAGGTGATTACAAAATAAATGATCTGTAGAATACATTAAAAACCATGAATATCTACTATATTTTTAAAACTATTTAGATAAAATAAGTTGTTCATACTCACAACTCTCCAGCTGCATGATGCATGTTTGCACGTCCATTGGGAAATTCTTGAGATCCATTGGACAGGAAAGCGTCAGTGTCAACCTGAAGGAATTCAAAGCAATTATCCTTAAAAGAAACTTACAATATCATATTGATGTTGGACTGTTCATACTATTGGAAAGCAATATTGCTATCGGTATTGACTAACATCTATTCAGATAAAATTTGCTCCAACTTGGGTATGTTATTTACTCTGAAATAGCTGTACCTTTATATATAAACCTGTTTTGAGGGGGGAGGGAGAAAAGCTGTACATTTAAAATTCTGGCCACATTTAGTTATTTGTTTATCTATTTATTTTTTTTCTTTTGGAGCGGGCTGTAGATGTCTAAAAGAAGGCTATATTTCCAGAAGAGACCCTCAAAAAAGAATTTGAGAGTGAGCCCTAAAAAATTTATACCAAATGCCAAAAGACACACTTTCCCCAAATCACAGGGACAGCATTGTTCACTGGGCAAGTATATCCTGGGATCAGCATTCTGAGTGTGGAAGCGTGAGGTGCAAGGCGGCAAGCCTCTGTGATGGCTCTCGGCCAGCTTTGCAACTGCACTAAAGCAGTTCTCAGTGAACGCCCAGCAGCTTTCAGCAGAGGCGTAAATGCTGAATCTGGAGAACTTGTAAAGTCTAGGTAGGTCATAGCGTGGGGTTATCTGCTGTGGGACTAGGGCACATCACCAGGTCTTACCAGGGTCAAGTAATAACCCTCTAGAATGGGCATGACATCATTCCTTGCTTACCAAACAAACTTCTGATTTTGCTTCACACAAAGTGACTTGGATGGTGTGTACCAGCCTTTCCCCCCTCCCAGGAAGTATTTGTATATCAGCATGCCAGATTATTCATCATTCTTGATTTTTTTTAATTGGGGAAGTTTATTACCAAGATATCTTCAGGGATTACCAAGAATATGTAGTTTCTGAACCTAAGAAAAAGAGGCCCAGATCCAAACATAGCCAAGTTTATTCAAACCAAGTTCTTTTCTGAGAACTCTATAGCCAACCTCTTTTAGTGAAAGTGTTCCCAGTGAAATTCAGTATGTTAATGAGCAACCTAGGCAGATACGTTTACTTAAACGTTGTGACTGGGGGCAGGTTACCTCACCTCACTGTGTTTCAGTGTTCACATCTCTAAAATGAAGAAATACCAGCATCTATTCTGGAGAGATGTTGTGAGCAATGCATTAGTTAATATATGTCAGGTGCTTAGATAAGTGCTTGACATACAGTAAACACTCAATAAATATTAGTTATCAAGTGTTACCAGTACATTCTACCACTCTCAGCCTTCCCCATCTTTCCCTCCCCAAAATTACATAAGAGGGGCACAAAGATGGCAATTAAAGCACATACAAAATCGATTTAAACTTTAACAATAAAAAAAATCATCAGCTCTAGTAAATGTAACCACTTTCTCCAAAATGGCCTTTTTATACAGACCATACACTTAAAGTTATAATGGTGTATGTTCTACAGTAAGATCCAATTAGCATAGTTTGAGAGACAGAAATGAACAGACATGTGAAGCTACTGATGTGTAAGAGACCCAGGGGGATCACTGAACAATTCACTCAAGTCAAAGTCCATAACACACTAAAATAATTCATAGAGTTCAGACTTCAGAAGCAATTTTCTCCTGGTTCAGCTAGGTTAAGTGAGCCTGCAAGTATGATCTTGTAGATTTGCAAAATTCTTTCTAAAAAGGCAGTTGTAACATCAGAAGGACATGGTGTTCTCTGTCTTGTGAAAGGGTTTATTAGAGGTGTGAGCACAAGTACATTTTGAATGTACGCACATTAACTGTCCAGACATCCAAGGCCCTCTGGCCGGCTGGTTCCAAATGTGGGTTCAGAGAATTAATTCTCTGACCTTTTGTATGGAAGTAAATTGCATTCTTAGAATCTTTTCCAGGCTCTCACCAGGCATGTGATGTCAAATTCATATCCTGGTTATTTTTCTGGCATAAAATGAGAGACATTACATAATTCTTAAAAAAAGAAGGTGCTTGAAAGGAATTATTAGGGAAAGAGAAACACTATAGAGCTTGTCATAAATCACATCCTGCAAAACATTTATTTATTGACACTTTTGTTTAAGGCAGGACACAGTTGCTTCTTTAACAGTGCATGAATGAAAAATATGTCAGTTTGGTGGGTGTGATATTGAATTTCTCCATCAAAATATTACATATAAATTGTAATTTGTCCTGACCACATCAAAAGAAAACAAAATGAAAAGACAATTAATCACATTCTACTGTTTTGGAAATGAACCTCTTCTTGTGTTAAGAGAGGACACTAAGTTCTCTTTCTGAGACAAGTCACATAAACAGGATATGGTGGTTTTTTATTTTGTCCTAAGAAGCCTTGGCTTAGTGAAGTAGTAACGTTAAAAAAAGATGACTATAATGGCTATTCTGTCTGGTGTGAAGTGGTATCTCATTGTGGTTTTAATTTGCATCCCTCTGATGGCTAGTGATGCTGAGCATCCTTTCTTGTGTCCCTGGGCCCTGTGTACGTCCTCCTTGGAGAAGTGTCTGTTTGGGTCCTTTGCCCATTTCTTGATTGGGTTGTTTGTCCCCCTAAAGTGGAGTCGTGTGAATTCTTTATATATTTTGGAGATCAAACCCTTGTCTGATGTATGATTGGTGAATACACTTTCCCATGCGGTTGGTTCCCTTTCCATTTTGCTGATGTTTTGGTTCCCCTGCAGAAGCTTTTTGTTTTGATGAGGCGGAGGCTACTCAACAGAACAAACAAACAAGTAAAATGTAAGTGCAGACACTGAAATGAAGAACAAACTAACAGTGAACAGAGGAGAAGGGGGCAGGGGAGACGGGGGGGGGAAACAGGGTAAGGGTGGTCAAGGAACACATATGGGGGACTCATGGACAAAGGCAAGGGGGGGGGGGTCAAGGGGGGGGGAGAGGGAGCGGTGGTGGGAAAATGGACAAAACTGTACTTGAACAACAATAAAAAATTTAAAATAAAAATAAAAGAAGGATACAGGTAGAACTAAAAGGGGAAAAAAAGATGACTATAATCTGTGACAACTGACCTCATGAAAACTGAGGTATTACCCATTTTTGAGCAAGCGTTGCCTAGAGTATGGCATCTACCTCAACCATTAATTGAACTATTAAAAATGTTTTTCTCACTCCATTTTATGCTTTTTATGAAAATAAGTATTTTAATTAGTACCTAATATTTCTAAATTTAGTGTTATAATGACAATTGCTTCTTCATTAATTTTTACCTTTGAACTTTTATTTGTAATATCATAATAGCTAATATACCTATTGTGCTTACTACGAAGCAGGCACAATTTTAAATACTGTGTGGGTGTATATTTATTTCTTACTATGAATTTATAATATAAATTATATATTATATATAATATAAATTATATAATATAAAATAAAAGTAAAATATATTATCCCTATTTTAGAGATGAGGAAACCGAGAGGTTAACTCACCTGACATTCCAAAGCAGAAACTAGTAGAGCTGAATTTGCAATCCTGGGAGTCTAGCCCTCGATTCTCTGCCCTTGACTTTTAAGTATACTGCTTTCAAAGGTGGGTTTGGGCAAAAAGGAAAAAGGACCCGTGGACACGGACAACAGCGTGGTGATTGCTGGGGGGAAGGGAGTATAAGGGGACTAGGTGGTCATGGAAAAAAAATGCAATAAAGATTAAATAAAAAAAAAATTAAGGCACTGGGGCATTTTTTATGAAAATGGGTTCTGTAATTAATGTGGCTTCTTAAATCACAGCTAGTAAATTGCAGAGGCTTGACCCGGGTTGGGAGATATCCTTCCCTGGACCTCTTCCACCCCTTGGTACATCTCTTGCTGGGATGTGGTCGTGCCGTACAAAGACCACAAGGCCTTGACTATTCTTTTACCTTTGTCATTTCTCAGGTTGCTAGTGCAGCTGCCAAATTCAAGAGATTAGGACAAAGGACAAATAGAAGTCTTACTTGTATCTTGCTGTAAAAGCAGTCCTTTCCCCAAACTCGGTGTGTCATGGCTGTGACACAGACCCGTGGTGTGTGTTATATCCACGTGGGCCTGTCACACAGGTCCAGTGAGACCTGAGGACGGGGGAGAAGTCAGGGAAGTACGCTGATGCTTGTGCCCCTTGCTGGCACTGAGTGATGAGCTCCTTTGTCCCTGACCCAGGAGCCTCGTGTCCTCAGTCAGCATCCATCAAATAAGTAATAGGCTGACTTTACAAGTAGTGTAAAATCAACACCATACTTGACAGTCTGGAGTCATGGGCCTGGCTCCAAAGCCCTCACTTAAAAAGTACCTCGTTTGAAAATTATTGATCTAATTCATGTATGTCATTTAAAAGTTTAAACAGTCACATAAAGCACATAAAAAAAAACTGTACCTTTGCTGCACCCACCCCTTACTCCCAGTTCTGGCTCCTTAAAGGTAGCCTCTTGTTAGATATTTGTCTAAGATGTATGTTCCCATGTCTAAATTGCTGTAATATCATGCTTGATTTTTTAAAAATTTGTGATATTGTCAGTTAACTTCCTACAAGGGAAAATTAGAATTTATTTGTCTTTATGCCACTCTCTATGGGCACCGAACTCTCCAGCTGTACTCAAAATTTCATTATATAAGCATTTATAGTTGAATTAATATTTGGTGTTTACATGTTATGAATATATAATTATAGTTTATGACTAAGCGTAGTAGGTTGCTGTAATTGCAGCTTCTGTATAACATTTTGCTTTTCCTGGTGTTAATAATCGTCTCATTTTTACAATCACTTCAGTTTCTATTCCTTATACTATTTCTTCAAATTCTACAAACTCCCTCTCAGAGCTAGAAAGGCCCTCTCAACAGTTAAAAACAGAAGTTCACCTATCAATTTTTTGTTTTACATAGAAAACTCTCTCTCTCTCTCTCTCTCTCTCTCTCTCTTTCTCTCTCTCTCTCTCTCACCTTCTCTCTCTGTTTTTACTTTCTAGTCATGTATTGGACCTGTATTCATGTCCTGATTTTCATATTATTCCTCTCCTATTTTCTACTTCTTTGTATCTTGATTCTACTTCTCAGGAGACTTCTTCACTTCATCCTCAAATATTTTACTATTTTTCCCCCACTTTGGTTTAGTATTTAGTCTTATGATGGTCTGAATGACTCCATTTTCCTTTCCTAGAAGTATCTTATTTCATGTATCTCCCTGAATTTTCTCTTGAATCATTCTTTTCTTTTCGTTCCTTTAATTTTCTTCTGTTTTCTCTTTATTTCCTCTGCATTTTTTTTTTTTGGCTTGTGCTTCTCTTTGATTATTGTTAATATTATGGGATGTCCTCAAATGTCTATTTACAGATAAGATCAAACCACTCAAATCTGTTTGGAGCTCAATTAGTAGCAGATGGTTCATTGAGTAATGGTCATATCTATAAGATGATAACATGGCTGCCCAGAGAGTTCATTGGTGGTTCCCCAAATGTCAATATATGTAGATTTTTCTTCTATTGGGCAATTTAGTTTCTCCAGAAGTGTATCCTTCTGACCACTGCTCAGTAGAAGCTTACTTCTGGCTTTCTGCATTTCAGGGAGAACACGGGTATCGCCATTCAGTATGCGTCATGTAATTCTCATTTTGGTGGTATGCTTCATTACAGATCCAGCTGTGTCTGGAGGCCCTACTCATGAAGCTCTGGGCACAACCTCTCTGAAGTTTTCTGTCCTGCTTTCTGCCCAGTTCAAAAGGCAAAAATGCAGCCCCTCGTCTAGAGGACGTAAAAGAGAAAATTAGGAATAGAAGGCTCACTGATGTTCTTACAAAGTTGAAATCAATTCTTGTTCTTCAATCTCTTTTTTAGCTTCTATTTTCTGAAGTCCTAGATGCCACAAATTTCTAAAAGTTTGAGGATATTACTATCTTCCTGTTGGGTTCTCCCATATTGGCTTCAGTTTCAGCTGTCTCTGTTAAGTCAGTTTTCACAAGTGCATTCATTTTCGAGCTTCCTCAAGTATGTGATCGTCATTCATCTGTCATTGTCTTCTTTCCATTACTTTCGCCCTCCTGTGTGTTAATGACATTTTATTCCTAATGTAGTTTATTTCTTTGTTTTAGTAGGTTGAAGGAGAAAGCACAGACAAATGGACAAGTTAAATAGGCCAGTTTTGCCAGGACATTCTGCTTCTTTTTCTAAATAAGCAGGAAAGCCAGAGCTCCAGTAAAACATCACAGATGCTCCATTTATAAATTGAACGAGAGTTTTTTTCTAGCACAATTTTTTTTTTAACAAAGAAACTATTCGCCAGTTGAAGATTTCAAAGTACTGTGAGATTTCCAAAAACAACTCATAAAAAAACAAATGTAGTCTTTGATCATGTGAGCCAGGATATAGCAAACAAAAGCTAGGAGCTGAGAGGCATCATCCTGTTACATCAGAATTCATACCGAAAAGACAAGAATGCAATTCTGAATTATTCCATAACTTTCCTCAAAATATTCGAAGAAATGTCAGCAATTCATAATGGATGGCACCATTTTCCAATTCCAATAAGACTTGATAAAAACAACTAAATATCCATAATCCCATAGGACAAACACATATTGGATTTCAATTCTATCAGTGGAAATATTCTAGACATTATATCTGCAAAATGATTATCCCATGCTACCTGGTGATATATTCTTGTAGCCAAAATCTGTCTGCAATGAAACGTACCTTATCATTAAAATAAATCATGCCTTTCACAATTTTCAAGTTAGCAGGGAAAAAAATAAACTTGCTTTATTTGCCCCCTGTCATGATATCCGCCATGAATCCACAACAAAGAGGAGTCAAGGATCACGACCTCAGTTTTTGAGCTTCCATCACGAAATATATGTATTTAATTCATAAGTAGTATCTAAGTCTTTCTGAAGAATTCAAATAATATAAACTTACATATAGTAAAATCTAAAGTTCACCTTTGTTCCTATCCAAATTCAGCTGTTCATTTCTATAGTTGATTATTTTCTCCCAGCTGTTGGGCATCCTTCTGAACTTCTTGCGTGAATTTACAAGAGATGTGTATTTTTACATACACAGGTATGCATACACATGTAGAGTGCTTTAAGTAAAAATAAACATAAACCATTTTCCTTGAACTTGAATATATTTTGGAGGTCTTCTCTTATGAATAAATTTAGGTCCATCTCATGCAAAATATTTCATGATATGGGATTATTATTGTGTTCTGCTTTCTTCTTATTAATGAATATTTAGGGGTCTTTTTGCTGTGGTGAAGTGGGTATCTTTGTAAATATATCTCATGTATACAGAAACACATAAGTATGTAAATTCCTAGAAGCTAGAAGTAAAATTGCTGAGTTGAAGAATAAATTAATTTGTATTTTTACATATCATAACAAACAACCTTTCCAAAGAGTTAATATCAAGTCATATGCCCACAAAAAGGGTATTAGACAACACTAAATATTACCAATCTTATTAATTTCTGACAATACATTTATTTTTTTAAAGTTTTCTTATTCATTGTTTTTCATCTCCCCCCACCCAGATCAATGTTATAAGTTTTGCTTCAACTGTCAAATATAATTTAGAGATCTCAGAATGAGGAGGAAAGTCTATCATTGTATTTACTCATATTTTTGCTTACTGTTTCCTTTCTACCTTCTTGTGTGCCCATATTCCTTCTTTCATTGTTTTCTTTCTGTTTAGAAAACATTTGTAGCTAGATTTTTTAGAATATGTCTACTTGTGACAAATTTGGTTTTCCTTTATCTAAAAATGTCAGGATTTCTTCTTCATTTTTCAAAGATGTTTTCACTGAGTACAAAACTCTAGGATGACAATTCTCTTCTTTTGGCACTTAAAAAACGAGTCCCTTTCTGCCCTTCATAATTTCTGATGAGAAACCTGTTATCACTCTCATTGTTTTTCCCAACAGTGAAGTGTTGTTTTTCTCTGAATGCTTTCAAAATTTTTGTTCAGTTTTCAGAAGTTTGTCTATGATGTGCCTTGGTATAAATATCTTTGGGGTCCATTTTATGTCCTGAATCTGTAGGCTTATGCCTTTTTTAGAATTTATAAATATTTCAGCCCTAATTTCTCTCTCTCTCTCTTTTTTAGCCCTATACTCTATTCTTCCTCTCCATCTGAGATGCTGCCACTGGTCCCTGAGGCTCTGCCTTCCCACCACCCCCAATCTATTATCTTTCTGTTGTTCAGAGGGGGTAATTTTTATCATTCTATCATATAGCTCACTGATACTTTCCTCTGTCCTCCCCATTTTTCTCCCAAGCCCATCTATTAGGTTCTTATTTTGGTTATTGTATTTTTCGGTTCTAAAATTTTCATTGGTTCTACCTAATCTTCTCTTTCTTTGCTGAGGCTTTCTATTTTTTCATTTGCTTCAAGTCAATCTGTAATTGTGCACTGAAGCATTTTTATCATGGCCACTTTAAAGCCTTTGACAGGTAAATCTAACATCATTGTCATTTGATATTGGCATCTGTTGGCTGTCTCTTTTCATTCAGTCTGAGAACTTCTTGGTTCTTTGTTATGATGAAAAATTTTCGATTGAAGGCGAGACACTTTCATATTATTTTGTGAGACCCTAGATCTTGTTTAAATGTTGCACTGGCCTTTTCTGACACTGTGTTGTCAGGATAAGGGGTGGTGGGGATGCTACCCTTTTGATTCCAGGTAGAGGTAGGAGGCCAGGTGTCTTAATCAGCCCCCAGTGACACATAGGGAAAGACGTCCCTTATTAAGGCCAGATGTCCCAGTTCTCCACATGGTTTCCACTGAACCATGGCGGGCCTGGCCTCCTCACTGTGAGTGATTCTGAAATTCCTGACTCCCCCTTAGGGCTGCCCTGACACCACCCCAGCAGGCAGAGAGAGAGGTACCCTCTCACTGCCAGGTCAGGCTTGAATTCCTGTCTCTCCTGTGGTCTCCAGTGACACCGCAGGTAGGGGACTCACTACAGGCTGGTGAGAGATGGAACTCCAGCTCACTGGTTAGCTTTTCCTGGCAGCAGCTTGGCCTGGGTTTCAGGTGGCTCATTACCAACTAGCAAGGCCTTGTTGGCTGGAATGTGGGTGGGATCACATTTTTCTCTGTGGTGTTTGGCTGGAGCAGAACAGCTGTCTAAAGGTTCTGTCTCTCTAGACTGTCTCTCTTCTACATCGACAGAATGTTAGATTGGTTAGAGAAATTAGGCTTCTGCTGGGGCTTTTTTTTGTCTGTATCTGTACCCATTGGTGTTCCCAGGTTCCCAGCTTCCTCATCTCCACTTCTGGGATGTATGAAGAATAAAGAGAACTCCGTGAATTCACCTCATGTTGTCTCTCAGATTCCAAAGTCCTTAGTATTCTTATGTCTACCATGGGAGTCTCCTTAAGTGTGTTATATATATTGTGTCTAGTATTTTGAGTTGTACTTAGAAGGAGGAATAGGGAAAATATGTCTGCTCCATCTCCCCACTATCTTTGGATTCTTATACTTTTCAATAATATTCCCAAAAGGTTCAAAATACCTTTGCTTACACTGGGGACTCACCACTAAGTTATTCATTCACATGGGAGCACAGGACTAAATTGCTGATGAGACCCGAAATCTTCCTTTATCTTATGTAGCAATGAATCATTCAGGATTATTTTAATACAGATTAGTTCGTTTTCAGAAATCTGATATGAATGTCAGTTCACTATAGAGTGATGTCACCTTGTCACTCTTTGGAAGTAATAAATGTACTGAAAGGAAATTTATTCACATGAAATAAGAAAACATGAAAAACATAATACATTAGGATGGTGTTTATGTTTTGGGATTAATTGTTGTTGTGGTTTGGTATTAGTTTTAAAAGACTACATGGTCTTCTAAGAAATGTATAATAAATAACTATAACATAAATAAGATCTTTTCTAAAGGATGATCAGCAAAGCTCAGGAAATCTAAAAAAAAAAAATACATATACCTGAAAAATACCTTACAGAAAATGGATCCCAGACAAGCAAATCTAAGTATTTCTCCACCTAAAAATATTTAAAGGAGTATACATGCATAAAATGTCATCACAATGTATTATTTGGCTACCATTCAATTTGCCTTTAAACCACCCACCTACCTGACTGATTAATAACCTGTGTCACTTGTTAAAAAAGCGGATTTCCAAGAATTATTCATACAGTTTCTGGATCTAAAACTTGGGTCTGTTATTACTGATTAGACATGTTTGGTATATTAAAGGAATTTGAGTGGAACAATGAAAGCAGTTAATCAAAAATTTGAAAACTCTCACTAACATCAAAAAAAATTCTTTCTCACCAAAATCAAGACTTTAACTCTATGGCTCACCTTATTGAATAAAGAACATTTCCATTCTTGAAAATCCTTAACAATTTGTTGTCTGTGGTAACTTCATGAAAGTTGGCACCCTTTTCATTGGCAAAAAACAGATCAGGTTTCCAAATGGAATCCAACATGGAAGGATCTAGGTCTAAAGAGTCATCAGGGTATTCACTGTATGCAAGGCGCGGGTCGTTCCATTTCTGACGAAGAAATATATTCACCCTGTAATCCTACAATAAAAGAAGGAAAGGGGAAAAAAACTCCTGCTTTAAAAAGTTTTGAATCATATGTGCTTTTTTTTTTTCTGGTTTCTCTGAATTATAACAAAAGGCCCTGACATCCTTGCGAGCTTTCCCTCCCACGCAGTCATCACTCATTACTACTGACAAGAGTCATTTTATTTCTGAGACTTTCCCAGTGTTTTCAGTGGTCTGTACACCTCCAAAGGAAAGGCCACAGAAGCGCACAATTTTATCATGCTTACATTTTGTGGCTCTATTCAAATTTTACTCTCCTGGTTTGTCAGAATAAAATGTTCAGTTGCTACTAGACACTCAGAGTAAAATATTTTCAGCTTTGCATTCATTTGCTTGAACCATTCCTTTTAGTAGATATCTGACAGCATCCGATATGCCTTTACTGAAATTTTCTTGAAAGCTGCCTACTTTATAAAAATGACTGTATATACATACATGTTTAATATAGCATGTAAATTCTATGAAATAGATGACTTGGAAAAATAACAGGTGATTTTGGAATAATAAAAGAATAATAAGGAACACCATTGCCAGTAATTCTTTAAGAAGATTTAGCTAGTGAGATTTCCAAATTAGACCTTTCATAGTTAAGCTGAAAAGGGAAAGAGTCCATGGTTTCAGCCACAGCCTTGTTCACAAATCCAGAACTAGTGTGCACAATGACAAGACTGGTAGCTGGGTGCACGGGCAGTATTCACACAGAGCGTACGGACGTAAGCATTACCTGTGACTATAAACACAATTTTCCCCTTAGAATTTTGAAATGAGCCAATAAACATGTAGATTTCATTATAAGTATAAGTAATATGGACATCTTTATAAAGCTTCATTTGCATGGAAAATAGACTGGAGATATTCAAAGGAACTGAACACCAGTTTTTATCTATGTTTTTTATTTCTTGAATACCAAATGATCAGTTATCAGAATATAGTAACCAAACAGTCACAAGCAGTACTTTTTTTTATAATATTATACCTGGTAAATGGCCTATATTGCAGGTCGGTCAATTCAGAGTGTTTGTGAATGTGACAAATCTGTACGTTCCCTTAACCGTTTTTTGTGCACTGAGTTTTTTGTCTTCTAACTGCAACTGAGACTACACACCAGATGGTATTTTCTGCTTGCTAGGTGCCCCGTGTATTTTCAGAAGTGCCTAAGAAGCAGAGTTCACTTCAGCTCCTTTACCACAAAGCGTAAGATAATGTGGGAATCTCACCAGCCATAAGGACCTGAAGAAGCTGTAAATACAAATATATGAACACACTTCTACCAGACAAGGACAGGTCATGCTTTCCTGGCCTTCAGTTCAGAGTGCCACAAAGCACACCTCTCCGGTGGCTGGTTCTCATGTCCCTCACCATTCTACTGTCTGGGCCTCAGCCCCTAACTACCACCAAAGGAACTGGTGATTGGACTAAAGTCAGCTTCTCTTTGCCTCACCTATAGGAGAAGGCTAAAGCAAGACATGTTAGAGTGATACCTGCCAGAAAAGAAAAGAACTGACTAGTAAGAATTTCCTTTTGGACTGATTCTTAAGATATAGATAAAAAAAAAAATTGAAGTATTTTTTATTCTGTAACTGATTTGTTCATTGAGAATTCTCTGTAGCTGTTGCCCACTGTGAGGCTAAAAAAAAAGTACTTTTAAGCTTCAGTGTGTGCAATAAAATTTAGCTGAATCTCTTTATCCTTACGCTCTTGATTTAGTGATAAACTTCATAAACACAACCTCAGATCTATAGGAACTCTCTTTGCTCAGAGTGGGTTAAAAAAGACATCAAGTATCCTTCAGTTTTTGTTTCTAAATCACACAAGGAAAAAATCCATTGTTACCTGTCAACCAAGGCCAAATGTTAACCAACATCCATTGTGCTTTTTCTGTCAAAAACCAAAAATATCTCTGTTTCCTCACACATTTAAGTATTTGATTTAGTGCCAAAGTCCAAAGCAAAATTCAAAAATAACCACCTCCTGAAAACCTAGAATCTTCAGTTTTGACACTCCTCACCGTTAGGGTTTTGACCTGTTTGCAAACGAACGTTATGCTGAGCTTCCCTATCAAACACTGAATTCAGGATTTCAAAAATAATTTTTAAGACCGATTCCTCAAAGACAAACCAACCCATTTATACTCAGCAACCAATTACATTATTTCTGAATCCTGATCATTTTTTAAAATATGCAAAGAGTAAATAAAATGACATAATAAAATAATACCACCCAAAAAGAAGTCCTCACAACTCGATTTGAAACAGCTTGGCTTATAATAGAAGATTATGGACTGAAACAGGAAACAGCTTTGCAAAACAAAGACTAATCGATGTGAATGCAACACATGCAAAAATATTTTTAATGGACTTATGTAGAATAATTTTATGTGAGTAAAAAAAGACAGTAATAAATATGAGATAATATATACTGAGAGTGAAATCAGTGCTTACAGTTCACATTTCTAAAATCCAGGCACATATTGAATTCATTCATAAATCTTAAAAGGTAGCTAAATTGATGCTTATATGGAATCATAATGTTTTAGGACGGAGACATTGATGACCTCCAGATAAAATGTAAGATAACACATTTGTGTTGTCTAATTTAAGTCACTGAATTTGTGGCAATTTGCCACAGCAACAAAGGGAAACATACATTTGTCTTTTTTAATGTATTTGAGTACATTATCATTCTTATTTTTTGAAGTTCCTAGAACAACAGTGTATTTTTGTTAGTCACTGTAGAAGGTGGAACCTTTAAGGAAAACATTCCTGAAGTCCTAGCCAAATGGAAAAAAAAACTCAAAACCCTTCCTGTTTTTAGGAGTCCTAATTGAAGATACTGGCAAATTTCAGAATGATCAGAAAATAACTTTCCTTTCTCAAAGAAATAAGGATGAAGTGCAAATCCCTGGCAATCATTTTGCCGGTTTAGATTTTTTGACCTAATTTTTATTGGTGACACTATTCTGGATGTCCCCATTTCCCCCCGCTTTGCCCTCCTCCAACCCAGCTCCGGCCACCCCCTTCCCCCCAGCGATCACCACACTGTTTTCTGTGTCAGTGGGTTATCCACATGCGTTCTTCTTGTGGTTTAGTTCTATAAGATTTTCTAATTCTGAAGTACCGCACGGCACAGGTCCCCATGCATCCCAAAGTGCAGAACACTAATATTCAGTGGTGGAATAATTGCTCCTAATGTCATCACCGTAATATCCCCCATTCTGCCTACACCATCTGGTCTCTGAACGCCACCACAGGGAGGGTGGTCTTCTGGGGCTGCTGATTCTGAAATAAAGACCCACTGGGCAAGCGCCTTTCAGCTCTCAGTCACTAAACCAACAGGGAAAGGAGTCATTTTATAAGAACAATTTAGAAGCTCAGAAAGGTTATTTCAAATCTCCCATTGACTTCTTCATTTTCCATGAGTTTAATTATTCTCTAGAAAAGGGCAGAATCATTTTAAAATTATGAAGATTTTTTTAAAGGAAATCTAGTTATGTACTAATTCTGGAAATATAAAAACAAGAATTCTCCAGAAGTAGAGTAGGCTCTTAAAAATTATAGAAAATGAAATATAAACAAAATTCATCCCTGTTTTTAGAATTTTAGAGGATTTTTTCTTATACTAGTATTTAAAGGAAATTAGTTATTAAAATTCATGTAATTTATCAGGATTGATCAGAATAGAAGTGCATTGAGCCAATGAAATAGCACTGTTTATGTCTCATTCAGTAACTTCTGTTTAAATGTAACATTTACTTTAGTCCTTTCAGGCTGCTATACCAAAATACCATAGGCCAGGTGCCTTATAAACAATAAACATTTATTACTCACAATTCTGGAGGCTGGAAATCTGAGATTAGGGTGTCAAAAAGGGGGTGAGCATCATCTTCTGGGTTGCAGACTTCGGATTATACTGTCTCGTGGCAGAAGGTGATGGGGGTTTTATAGGGTCTCTTTATAAGATCACTAATCCCATTCACAAGGATTCCAACCCTCATAACCTGAAGACCTCCCGAAGGTCCCACCTATTAATACCATGACTTTTGGGGAAGGTAGGATTTCAACATGTGAATTGGGGGCAAGAACACAAATAAACAATAGCAAGATTGAGAATTAAACCACTGGCAAAAACAACAAAAGCTATGCAGTTGACTCTTGGACAACACAAGGGCATGGGGTGCCAACCCCAGTAGCTGAAAATTCAGATACAACTTTCTACTATCCCCAAACTTAACTACAGACAGCCTTTCGCATCTGCAGCTGTTGCATCTGCAGAGTCAAATAACCACATATCAAAAATAGTATTTTCCATCTGTGGCTGGGAATCCACGGTTTGGAAACAGTGGTTGGGAATGTGTAAATACTGCTTTTGATCTGAGTTGGTTGAATCCACCATGTGAAACCAGGATAGAAATGGCCAACTCTATTGGGAAAAAACCCTATGTGGACCCATGCAGTTCAAGTCATGTTCGAGGGTCGACTCTATTCTGTTCAGAACACTGTCTAGTGCTGACTCTCCAAGATAATTTCTGGAGAGGTAAACTTAGTTCATGGGGATATTATTCCAGAACTCAGTAGAGATTGTTCCAGCTAATACAGTTCATTCATTTTGGTCATGCTTGGATTTCGAGGTGAAGACCTGAACAAGGCCAGAACTTCCAGTAATTGCTTCTTTTCATTAAAAAAATAGTAATTTATGCAGCTCTTTGGTTGTAACATACTGAGTTATTCTCAGGTTTAACATGCTCATAACAGTGCTCCCAACAAGCCACTTACCTGAAGGAACCCTCCAGCCTCCAATGCTCACTTCCTACATTCCTACCCAATTCCTCTTTGCAAACAGGGGGAGCAGGGCCCCCTGCCCTCAGATGTGGGCTGTAACTAGTGACTTCCTTCCAAAGGGGGCAACATGAAAAAAGGGAAGAGAGAAGCTTTACAGAGGAGACATCAGACAGGCACCACCTCAGCCAGGGGATCAAGGATCAAGGTCAACATCAGTGAAAAGTCACACTGGGGGCATGCGCCCTATACACAACGCACTGAGAAGGGCGCGTCACCTCTGTGAGCCTCCTTGCCCCTCCCACACCTGTCACCCCAGTCCAATTATATGTCCAATTCTCAGCCTTCTCACAAACTGGACTAGACAGCCCGGTAGAACATGCTCTCTCTCCTTCACAGCAAGATGTGCCAACAAGCCTGTAGATGGGGGACAGGAGATGACATAATTTCCTGTCTCATATTTCTTTTCAAATCAGTTCCTAAAATTTTGTATTCTAGCAAGTAGGAAGAGAAAGTTTATGTTTCTTCTGGTTTAGGCAACATAGACTTCGAAATTCTGTTACACTACTTCCATTCATGACCCAAAATTTGTATCAACATATATCCAAGAAAGAATGGTTCACTTGTTTGAATTTGCATGTTCAAATGAGCATAATCATTTACACACTGCACTTATTAATTTGCAATGTGAATATTTTATGGCATGTGGGCAGCAATCACTTATTATTATTATTTATTTTGGGGATTTCTATTAAATAACACTACTGGAATATGTAACTTGGATTATAAAATGATAAAAAGTCTTTTGGAAAATGAAATATTATTTTAGTCTTTGGAACATCCTGTTTTCAATCAACAGTATAAAAGCTCCTAAAATCAAACAAGAAATTCTAAGAATCCACCAATAAGAAGAAAACTTTTCTGAAAAGAGCTGAGAGACACTTCACACTTTACAAGATGGATAATAGTACCAAAAAATAATTTTTTGAAGATCTTCCAACTAGTGTGTTTCCTTGAATATCTGATATAAACTGTGTTATATTTTATCACATGTAGTTTTTTCCTTTAAATTCAGCAAGTATATACATATAACACTTACCATTAGTGACATTTAGTACGTTCGCAATATTGTGTGACCATCACCCTTATCCAGTTTCCAGGTCACCTCATCACCTCAAAAGGAAGCCCTGTGCTTATTAGACTATCACTCCCCATCCCCCCTTCCCTCCAGCCCTGGTAACCTCTAATCTGCTTTCCACCTCCATATGTTGCCTACTCTGAATATTTTGTATTCATGAAATCATACGATATGTGGCTTTTTACATCTGGCTTCCTATACTTAGCATTATATCTCTAAGGTTATTTTTACATGTGTTTTTAAATTGCACTTAAGGACACAGAGATCATCTATTTAATTTACAAAATTTGAAAGGTCTCATTAAGAGAATTAGAAATACATGGTGATGCTTTAAAGACAAATATTTTTGGAAGTGCATGCCTTTATATAATAATATATTACATCATAATCCACAATCAACATAAAAGACGAAAATAAAAACTGTTGTTAATTGAATGATTACTAACTTTCAGCCATGAAGCTACAGGCCTTAAGCATAATTTGGAAGTGGAAAAAGCGCTGATTAAAATTTGCCTTGCTTGCAAGTTTTCCGGAATGTACTCAGGCCTAACAGCTTCAGCTCGAACGGCAAGAGTTTTTTAGGGTAGCGAAGCCTGGCACTGCCAGAGCCTACCCACGCTTCCCAACAAGCAGGCCCTGCCTTCCCCGCACAGGTAATTCGGGGCTAATGCTGCAGCGCGACTAACAAGGAAACATTATTCTGAGCCTATAAACACCCAATAGCACTGAACGAAATAAATTATGCAAACTAGGTTTCTTACCTTAAAAGTGTTTCCAGTTGAAATATACTGAGAATTTTAGTTATACGCCTACATATGTCTTAATTATATACCTACATCTATTATTTTTGTCATGATCTTTATACTCCTCTTCACAATTTTAATACATTATTGATGCTTAGCAGCTTGGATTTGGGAAAAAGACATGGTTTAATAAATAAAAACAAAGGAATGGGTGTTATTGGCAAAGGATTTTCATTTCTTTTGTTTTTACATTTGTCCCGAGTAGAAAAATTATTCATGTAAATAAATTATTCCAATAGACATTTTTAGTATTTTCAAATATTCTCAACACTGAGGCTTGTTATCACAGTTTTACATTTTAATTGATATTTAAATTTCTAGTGGTTTTTTTCTGAGAAACCCTTTAGTCATTTGGCAATCTTTTGATTCCTGAAAGCTTATATTGGATATTGTTTACTTTGAATGGTAGAGGTTGAATATTAAAAGAAAAAAATTCTCATTTGGAAAAGTTTTAGTGAGTTAAATGTCATATGTTTGATATGTTGAAGCCAAATTTCTGTGCTCTTCTATTTGAACTTATAAATTTGAGAGCATATATATTTTATGAAATACAAATCCTGCAGTGAGTAGTACAATGTAGATGTGAATACTTTCAGAAATACTTAAATATGGTTACTTTATTCTCCATTATAGTCTAGTTTTGTCCTGGCCCATTTCTGCACCTATTTATATATTATGTCCTCTATAAAATTATCTTTCTATTTGTACTTGAATACTTCCATCACAGAAAAATTATTATAACCGATGAGAATGCATGGAATAATTTAAGTGTCTTTACCAATCTCATTTTATAGGATAGGACCAAAAAGTGAGATAGATCTCCCTGATTTTCATCCAGACCTTCAGCTCTTTCTGCATGACACACAATATACTGCTTACAACAAATGATTCCTTCTCAAAGTCAGGTCTCTTTTAAATTGGTGGATTATTTTCTCCCAGGTACTATGCTCACCAACCAGCCCAGCCTCACTGGATGACTTCTGCTGAAACCATGTAAAAAAAGCCAGGAGACCTGCCCAGACCTTTGACCTACAAACTTAAGAAATACACTAAAATGTTTGTTTTCATAAGGCACTCAGTTTTGGGGTGGTTTGTTATGAAGCAATAACTGAGATGGAATTAGGTAACTGGAAATGTGTGCTGCAGTAAGAAAAACACTGAACACATGTGCAATTGACTTTGGGACCAGCAAGCAAGCAGATGCTTGAAGGGTTTTGAAAGCTTCTGTGACAGCAGAAGGGATGAGGCGGAAACTGTTATTAGAGGATGGGAAAAAATTCACCTTTGTTTTGTGGTGACAAAAAGTTTGGCAACACCCTCATCTCAGTAATGTGGGGAATAGAAGATGCAACTAATGAACTGTTGTATTCGGCTAAGGAGATTTCCAGCAAAATCTTGAAAATGTCGCTTTACTATTTTTATGGACTCGAGGTAAAGATCTCAAGGATGTGGTTGTGACACCCCTGTATATACTTCAGAAGATTGGAAAGTTGCCTCATAAATTTTCTCAACCAGAGCAAAAAGTTTCTATGCATCTTGAGAGTGTTTTCCCACAGAATCTTGACTTCTAGTCCAAGGTAGAGAAATGCTAAAAATGGTAAACCGACATAGAAAATGCACAAAATGGTAACACACGTAGGAAGCCCACAAAATGTTAAGAGAATTCAACTAGTAGAATCATCATCAGCTTCTATTAAAATGGACAAGATCAGTTCAAAGTGCAAACAGCTTGTAAGGTTCTCAGACTTCTACTGACAGGGAGTGGAATGAAAGACAAATGAGCAGCAAGCATGGCCCATTTTTCACAGAAAAGTAAAGATGACCCAGAACACAGAACCATGAACCCGAATGGTGAAACCAAGACCCAGAAAGAATCACTTGCGGGGAGGAGGACTGGGCCCTCGTCATGTAACTAGAGGGATAGGTTTGCCTAGACTTTAGAATTGCTATGAATCAGTGACTACAATGTCATCTCACCCCACCCTCTTTTTAATGGGAGTACCTACTGCAGTTATCCCAGGCTTGCATCACCTTTGCATGCCGACTGTGTGTGGGGTAGATAACTGGCCTCTTGAATTCACAGATCTCTTGATCAAGAGGAAACATAATCAAGTTCTGCCCTTTGGGAGCCTAATTTATGCTTAGACCCGACAGCGAGAGCCTCAACTTTTAAGAGAATACCATAATGGAACCTGAAAGCTGAGGTCTCTAAAAAGGAGTGTGATATTTTGCATGTTGGAAGTATGTGAATAATTTGTCACTAGAGGAAAAACTGTGTTAGATTAAAGATGGTCAAAAACACTCTGGGGCAAACTAGTAACATGTAAGACATTAGATACCCCTGAGAAGCCATTCTGAAGAAGCCACATGTATGCCTTCTGCTCAAAACTCGCAGTTGAGCCAGTTTTCTGACCATCCCCTCTGAAGCACAAGGCACATTCGTGAACCATTCTGAACCCTCCTGACAAGCCAATCCTCCCACTGAATAAAACTATGAATATAAAAAACTATGAATAATGACTTCTTTCAAAAAGGGGAGTACAAAAATCACTTAGCTCTTCCTATCCAAATTCCTGATGTAACAACATGGTTGTTCTTTTAAGCCATTATATTGTTAAGCCATTATATTGTTAATGTCGTTTTAATTTGCTTTTAAATTCAGAGAGAGTTTACATGTACAGTTCAAACAAATGCAATTTATATATATATTTTTAGTGAAGTGTCTGAATCATTTGCCCATTAAAACTTTCTTTTACTTTTAAATTTTAGTTCTTTCTATATTCTAGATACATGTCCTTTGCTAGATATGAGAATTGCAACCTTTTTTCCCATAGCATATAGTTTGTCTTTTTCTCCTATTAGCAACATCTTTCACAGAGCAAAAGTTTTTAATTATGATAAAGTTGACTTTATCAATTATTTATTTTATAAACTGCTTTTGGTGTATGTCTAAGAATTCTTTGCCTAACTCAAGGCCACTAAAATTTTCTCTCATGGTGTTTTTCTTCTAAAAATTTTATAATTTTAGGTTTCATATTTAGTATGAGTTAATTTTTGATAAGCTACTAGTAGATATTTAGGATAACTTTTTCTTCTGTATGAATGACAAATTGTTTTAATACTACTTTTGAGAAGACTGTATTTCCTTAGTTCATAATAAGTTTTAATATTGAGTGATGCAAGTCCTCAAATGTGGTTCTTTCTTTTTATAATTATCTTGACAATTTAAATTTCTTTTCCTTTCTTTATGAATTAGAGGGTTGGTTTATTTGCATCTGAAAAAATTCTTGCTTATATTACTATTAAAATTGCATTAAAACTATAGATTAATTTGAAAAACTAATACCTAAGCCACGGTGAGTTACCCAACTCGTAAACAGTGTGACTCTTTATTGTCTCTCTGATTTCTTTCATTAGCATTTTTTAGTTTTCAGCTTATATATCCAACACATATTTGGTTAGAGGTATATACCTATTTTATTTTATATGAAAAACTTTATTTTCATATTGAAGTAGGATAATACTGAGCATGCCTATGATTTTACAGTTTCTAAATTTGGGAAATAATTTAATAAATTATAAATACAGGTGATATATTTTTGATAAGTTGTTTTTTTAAAACATTTCTCAAATTAAGGCATTAAATAAATGTAGATAGTTCCTTTGAGTATATTTAGGTTGAAATACTTAGGCATTTCAATAAAAAAAAATTACTGTTGAGATTATCTTTCATTTAGCAAAAATTTCTCTCAGTTTACCAAGTACTATAGAACAAATATTTTATCAATGAAAAATATTTTGGTATATTATGATTCCATTCATGATGTCAACACTTTCTAATTTAATAGTCATAAAATTCAAATTTGAAGATTTCCTATAATTTTATGAAAAAATCTTAAAAATAAAAGTAATAATGTCATATAAGAAAAACATACATTCTCTATAAAAATGTCAGTGGTGCAGTATTAGAAACATGTCCAGCTAAGGTCCTGTTTAAGAAATGACTATTTGCCAAGACAATTATCCTGTCTCTGTTAGTTTTTAATGATTACATAATTTACATTAAAAAGTGGGGTTTTCTGCTTGAACACATTCATGTAGGTATACATTATTGTTATTGTTCCATAAAGAATTTTATTGTATTAGTGGAAACAGTTTTAAACAAATATTTTGTAGATTCACAATATAATCAAATTAGTTTGTCAGTCAAAAATAAGAATTATTAGAAATAAAACTTAACTGTTTGATTCTCAAATTTTCCCCATTTGGAAGATGGATTATATGGTCACCCTAACCTGAAGCATAGCAGCGAGGCCATTGTGTTATAATGACCCTCATGAAGCTGACTGCCCGAGTCCCCAAACACCCAAATGCCCATAGGATCAACTGTAATTTATAGGTCCATCTAACCTTTATTCTAAATGCCCAGGTTCGAAGAGAGAGGAAATAAAACCCACTTTTTGATGAGAGGAACGGGAAAGCCACATTTCAAAGAGTGTGCAAAGAGGTGTGGGGGCAGCGACGGCAGTGACCTTTGCAAAAGATCTGGCAGTAAGGCGTCAGGGCGATGGGAGTGAAATCATGATGAAAGAGACCAAAGGGCCAGGCGCTGACACATGAGGGAAGCCGGTCTAGATTGTTCTACGATGTGCACGTCTCCCAGAGACCTTACTGCTTTAAGCCATAGCCTTGTCTTAGTGGGAAAATAATGTTTTAATATTATTCAAGAAAACATATAAATCAGTCAGACAAACTCTATTAAAAAAAGTAGCTTCACTTCTTTTTTCTAGATACTTTTCTCACAAGGGAAAGCATCACATAAAGTATTTTAAAAACAGAGACTTCTAGGTCCCTTTATACCCTAAAAATCACAAATAGTTCATTATTATGGGCTATGTAGAAAAAAACCTAGGGAGGGCAATATAACAATGTATTCCATAGTTTGAATTCAAGAAAGTATTACTCTAAAACTACAAGAATGATGCCTTCTTATGGTTCAGACCTTAGGAAGAACAGATCTAAAACCACATAAAGTAAGGTATTATTTGTTCATCTCTGAGTTATACTCAGCTTTGAATCCAAACAAATAAAAATTTCCTTTTCTTAGCACACGGCACAATTGGCATTAGCTAGAAATATCCTAGCATGGTTTTTGCAGGAATCAGGTTTTTTGAAAAAACCAGCACTTAACTATATAGCTCAACAGTTGTGTTTTTTTAAACTGTTATGTTTTTTACAGGGAAAAACTATTTTTAAAATTTAAGAAGCATTCTTCATTAGGAGGCTGACAAGCCAAAATTGAATGAATGGTTCAACATTTACCTGCATATTGACCAGGGGCAGGCCTGAGTCATTTGGGACCAAGAGAATGTATTGTTCAGTGTTTTTAATATGAGTTATTTTGAGACATATGATTTGAAGACGAAAAGCACTAAAGCTCACTTTGAGTATCGAATTGGTCAGAATGAATGAAGTTGCATAAGTTCAGAATGTATTTCACAATGACTGCAGTACGAAAAATCGCCAAGGGCAAACAATTCAGCCCTAATAAGAAATAGAAGCCCCAGGGGAAAAAGAGGGTCACAAAAGTGTGTTGTATTTTGAACCTAATAGCCACTAGGCTTTTGTAAGGCAAGACACTGCTGAATTTGTGCAGAAATTTAAGAAGATAAAATATCTCCCTATTTTCCTTGAAGTGTTTGCTTTTTCCTCTCTGGAGGACAAAAGGAAAGTAGGCAGAAACTGAGACTTTCAATGTAAGTCTCAAGCTGTAAAGTCTCCACGATCACAGCAAATGACAGATCTTCCAAACCGGCTCCTGGCATTTCACCACCGGTTCCCGAAGAACACAAATTCAAATTACTAGAAGATTATATATATAAATATTTTTAAATAAAAATTGGATATATCTCGGGTTTACAACCTGATCTTCTATATAGTCTAGCTAATTAACATGCCTCCTCACATAGTTACCTTTTTTTGGTAATGAGAGCACCTAAAATCTACTGTCCTAGCATATTTCCAGTGTTGGCCCCAGTATTATTTGCTATTGTCATCATGCCTATGCCCTAGCTCTCTATTCATCCTACACAACTGCAGCTTCGTACCCTTTGACCAGTATCGCCCCGTTCCCCCCACCTGCCTATCCCTGGTAACCGCCATTCTACTCTCTGCTTCTCTAAGTTCAACTTCTTTTTCTTCCAGGTTCTACACAAAAGTGAGATCATGCACATTCCACTGAAAGCTAGCAACCTTGGTGTGATTTGTTTCATCACTCAGGCGCGCTTCCTGGTTTTGCCGCCACCTGCAGCTTCCGAGGTTATGGTAGCCCTGGGGTTTTCCACAGCAGTGTCAGTGAAGGTCCCATTTTCGGTGACAAGTTTCATGATTGTTGAAGGAATAAATATATTCAGTAAATGGTGCGTGTCTGGTAGTTCTTGGTAGCTCAGTTGCTGTGAGGGTTTTCCGGTTCATAGGTTGCAGTGTGTTTCTAGAGCCTCCTGATTTCCCATCTTCCTGCTTTGGGCAGGGGTAGCAACCTTGCCAACGAGTCAAACCTGTAGGACAATTTCTCTTCTTCTTGTGGTTTTGTAAACATCTGATTCCTAGTAGTAAATCGCTTTTAGTGAAGTAGTTTCTTTTAGAGTCACTGAACACCAGCTGCACCAATGTTTGTCACCAGCAGTAAGTTGCAGGAATGAGAGCATGGACTTGTTCAATGGGCCTGTGAAGACCATGGGTGTTCCGACCCCCAAAGGAGAGAACACTAGGAATGTATGGCAAAATTAACCGACACTTTTAACCATGACCATCTTAAATGAAGTATATGATTTTTCAGACCAAGTGCTAAAAGGTCACAGCCAAATGTAATGCCATAGGGGTAGGGGAGAAGGCTGCTTACTTTTATCTTTACTGGGAGTTAAATATAGATATATACATATATATATCCAATTCAGAGATTGAAATTCTTAGGTTAAAGCAAGGCTAGAGAGCCATAGATTTGCCATCATTTTTCTCAAAGAGTATCTTGTCTTCTGTAGCTTCATAGGTGGGTATTGTAAGGTTGAAAATTAGATTCAAAGGATGATCTCTGGGGCAGTAAACTAGAAAGCACATTACATTCACTTTCTTGCAGGACAATATATGCAGCTGTCAGGGTCTTGATTGGGAAAGAGTGAAACTTTTAGTATTAGAATGATAAAACCGGGACCATTTGGAAAACTCCAAGCATCTGTAACTGGCATAAGGTTTTTGAAAATACTACCCCGAGGCCATAGCTGCATTTATGGGAGTAAGGAAGGGAGCGGGCAGAGGCCTTGGTCTGGGCCCTGGGCTTCTCTCTGTTGGAAGCTTTACTAATAGGTAAGCTGGTCTTCAAGTTCTTGGTGAAGTTCTCAGGCAGCTCGTAAAAGTGTTTCATGAAGAATTTTCCCCTCAGGAATCTTACCTAAGGTATGATTTCTTCTTGTTAAAAAATTGCCCTTATGCAACCTTAACAAAGAAAAAAGAAGCTTATCTTTCTGTCTACCTATCTACCATCTATTGATCTATTTGTGAGTAAAATTTACCTTAGAACATTCCTCTGGCTAAGCCATGACATTAATATCATATGTATTATGTGTATTCCACATAAGTTTGCTGCCACTGGATCAGGCCGGAGGAATGACCTTCCTGGGAAATATTTTGAGAACAAGTTTATCAAACAGTGAAAGATATGATGCAACGATGGTTATATGAGTAAAATGAAAACATTAATATCATCACAGAAGCAAAAAGGAAACAAATCTGACCCTTGTGTCAAACATGGTAAATAAATTTGAAACAAATCTGAATGTATTTGCAGTTAGTATAGGTGTGTGTATGTGTGTGAAGAGGGCACGCACATAAAGTATGAAAAAATAACATCTTATAAAAAGGAAGATATTCATATATTAATAAAAAGGGAATATAGTTTAGTCTTCAGTCCACACTTATTACGAGTTTTACAAATAGCTAGGGGGCATAAAAATGGATCCTTTTTCCCCAAGAATACCCAGTGCTTCTGTCCCATTTTCTCCTGTTGTTCCATTTGCTACCAGGCAAATAGGATAGAAATATTAGCCTTGGGCAAGTGTACTCAGGAGTATCCCTATAAATATGTACTTCAGAGAACACAATCTCACTGAGGACAGTACTGTTCTCAAGAGAGCAAACACTGGTTCTTGGTGGGTGAAAAAAAAATCTTAGCTGTTTTATGTATAATTCAGATATACATAGAGTTTATAAACAGATATACACTATAGAGGAAGTATTAAAATTTCATGGGGAGGGCAATTAGGGAAAAAGATGTCTACATCTAGGCAGTGGGACAACTGTAATACTGTAAACAATAAAACATAATTTTAAAAAAATCTAAAGAGACTCCTTAGAGAGACATAGTGAGAGAAAAAATGGTTGAGAAACATTGCCTTAGAGAAAACTAAAAGGAAAAAGGGATGCAGAGCATGTTCATTTTTTTAGTAGCTGATGTGAAGCTTTGATTAATGGTATTTAATTTTATAGCTCATGGGTGAGGAATAGCAATTATCTTTAGAGCAAGTTAGAATATGACAAAGAGTGAAATATATTTAGAATAAAAATTTTCAGTCTTTCGGTAGCTGCTTCTGGGATGTGCATGTAACAAGGATGTAATACCGGGTATGTTAAAACGGTAAATGAGCATCGAAAGGCTGAATGAGTAGAAACCCCAGGAAGACCTAGTGAGGATAAGAAATGACTCTAGAAAAGAGAAAACCTGCAAAAGAACAACCTAAAGCAAACAAAATGGCTTCCACTAAAGAAAAGGGTCACATTTTATCAGCTCTGAGAGGGATCTGGTAGTTCTCGTTACTTGGGCTGGGGGTGGGGGGTGGGATAGAGTAGGGGCCAGTCACATGACAGGCCAGAGGATCCTTGCAAGTCTGGAAGTGAGACAACATCACAGCCTAACACCAGTAGGGAATGAAAGCAGCTCCATTGGAGAGGGTGGATGAGAATTCAGTTACAGAAAAGTAGAGAGGAATTCTCCACTATTTCTATTCATAAAAGTTTGTGGAGAGAAGAATCCGAGTAAGGCCTGGAAGACTTAATGGAAATGCAAGAGCTCCCAAATGTCTTCCCTAACCTGAGAGAAAAAATAAGACTTTACTATCATCTGTAGATAAATTGAATGGGTTCCACAGATAAAGGTTGCCCAGGACTTAACTGTGAATATTGGTAGTTTATCTGCTTAATGTTGATATATATTATAAGCCCATTTTTGTTAATTAAACCTAAATATACCTTTGTGGTAGGATTATTTGTTTTAGGATTTAGCTAGTCTCTGGAGTGATGGCAATATTTCAAGAAACTACTAAGGAGAATTTTAAGAAGGTGGTACAGATTGTAGTAATATGTACATGCCAATAAATGTGTCCTCGTGCTCACCCGTAAAACAGTTATCAAGCCCCTTTGATGAGATTGAGAGAAAAATAATTTTTCTTATATATTTAAAACTAAATGTTAAGATACTAAACTCATCTATATATCATTTATGTATGTATAATTGTGTGTGTGTGTGTGTGTGTGTGTGTGTGTGTGTATATATATATATATATGTATATGTATATCATTGTCAAGTAGGAATTTTCCACTTTCCAATTGACCCCCTAAAGCTACAGAAACTGCTCATCTCTTTGCCTTCATCTCTTCTATTTGTCAAGGCACTGGAAGCACAGCCCCAGGTCCTGTCAATCCGGCTTACGTGAGCCCATCGGAAGCAAAGTTGGCTTGTTTTGTAGATGGGCTGCTAGTTTTATCACAGCAACAGAAACAAGTCATCTAACTGGTCAAGAGAACTGTCAGCATTAACTTTCACTCATTTATCTGTTAGAGATTCAGCATCGCAGCTGAAGAGCTATTTGCAATTTTTTAAATTGATTGCCAAGTACTTAATACTAATTGACATGTTAAATCCATGACTAAGTAACAAATTATGACTAATGCCAATCATCTTAAAGAACACAATTCCCCGTCTTGCTGCCCGTTTTGTCTTTAGGCGCCGAAATGACATTTTGGAGTGTTTTCTTTCAGAAAATGAAATTCCCTGAGAAAAAGGCGCAGGATGACAAGTCCCATGAAGATGAACACCATTGCTCGGAGCTATTCACAAGAATCGGGTCATTTCTATGTCATGTTAGGTGGCCAACAAAAGCGCGTAATTGATCTGGTAACAGCGGATGCTGATCCCTGTCTTCCCCTTGACAGAACCACCTGCGTGTAACAGTCACTTTGCATTACTCATTAGCTTTACAGACAGCAGAGAGAGAGGGTTAAATTAAGTGACATATGCCGTTGACACTACATTTACCCTTATAATCTTCCTCATTTTTTCCCAACTCAAATATTTCAAATACCTAAACAAAATACAATTAACCTTTTGATCGACTTAGCTAGACTGAAAGAAAACTCTACGTAGATACATGGTCCAATAAAGAAGGGAAGATGCAGAGGTTTGTGCCTGACGACTCCCCCCTCCCGCACACCCAGTTCTTCCTGTTGTCATTAACACCAGTTTCCGCTTGGCATTTTCCCCCCCAGAACTGGAAACATGCTCTTTTACACATTGTGTTTGTTTTCATGACATCACAACAGAGCTAAACAATAGTATTCTTTGTGAAATTCTTGATAAGAAATTGTACCTATGTGAACAGGAGCTGCAGACAGTCTTTTTTGGGAGACAGTGATTATAAAAAATGGTCCTGTGGCCTATTGTGCCAGGCAGAGATTTATTCATCTTTCCCATGGGGGCAGCAGGATGTGTAACCTTCATGCATACCTATCTTTCTTCAGCCTTTCTCGTAACTATGCCCTCTTTCTGATTCATGCTTATACTGGATAGTTCAGAACACATTCAGGCAGCCAGTCACCAGTTACTCATGCTTGAAATTAAAAATCTTTCAGACCAATGTCATTGCTGTATTTGGCTAGGTTTTACCTATTACTCAAAGGAAGAAAAATAAGACAGCGAGGCTAAGATCTTAACAGACATAATCTTAACGTTAAAAGGATAGCAGGCTGCTTCTAAGAAGACTCTACTGAAAGGAAGTGGAATAATATCTATCTAATCATATGCTACATTAACATTATTGAATCCAGGAATATGAATTATGCAGGAATAGTCCCTAAATACTATTATGGCACTCATGAAGTGAATGTACCTTTACAAGAATTTAACTCATTGGCAATAAATAAAATGGACCAGCTTACTTTTAGGAAAGGTTACAAAAGGACAGAAGAAATGAACTTCCCTTCACATACACACATTTCCTTCCAATTGTCATGAAAAACATTACCGTGAAAACTAGTTGCTAGCTGAAATAATTGTATCTTAATATTTTTAATTTAAACATTATTCTTCAATCATCATAAGCACTATGTAATAGGAGCTCTAATTTCTTATCATAGAGGACTCTCCATAGAAAATTTTAACATTTTTAATGAATTTACCTCTCTGTCAGTACAGCTGAAAAAGCAAATGCTTTTTGAGGAAAGATTATAAAATTGCATGTGACGATTTGATTTAAAAAGCCAAGCTTATTTGGGCAATATTAGCCAACATTAGTAAGATCGTACAATTAAATATTTCACTCGTATTTTAGAGAATGTAGCACCATTTTAATACGGAACCAGGACTCAGACCACATGGCAAAGCAGAAAAAACAGTTTATCCACTTGTGTCAAGGACACAATAGCAAAGTTCTCTTGTTGGAAAAATGATCTTTGTTAACCAGAATACACACGTGTGTGTGTGTGCACATGGGTGTGTATTCCACAATATATACTTAAGAGCAACTTTCTGCTAAGAATTATCCTAGTGGTTAATGTTCAGTGATGAACATATCAGAGTGGATTGCTGCTCTAAGAAACCCATAAACAAAAAGAAATTTAATAAATGCCCATGAATTTAAACAAAATATTTTTTAAACATAGAACTTAAAAATAAATTGGATTAACATTATAGAATGTCAGTGAAGTCTAGTTGATAAATCAGTACAAGTGGTTAAGTTAAATGCAATCCTAACACATCCAAATAAAGTAGCATTGAAAAAAAGCTTGTCATCATAATAGTGTATATCTATAATTATTTGTGTGGAAAATTGAAAAACTGTACAGTTTGACATTTCTGTGAGCACAAAGCAGACCCTCAGAGACGCTCACCCAACCCCACCATACATCTCTGTATACAGGTACCTGCAAAACTCTTATACCAAACATCTCTCCTTTTTTGTTTTTATTTTGGGAAAATATTTTATTCCAGGGAAACTGGTGAAAAGTAATGGTTCAATGAGTAAATATCAACATCAGGCACATAGAGCAATTCTCTAACTCCGATTTGTAACAAGATGGAGAACGATGTGTTTTCTGAAGATAGGGGATTCAACCAATTTACCTATTTTTAAATATTGCTGTATGTAAGCATACAAACTACTATATGCATCTACATGTGCTTTTAAAAAAAGTCTGCCTTACATACGCTTTCATCCCGGCATATAAGCCTCATCCGCAACCCATCACAGGTTTGCAGGAATCTGTTGCACTTAAGAGTCACTGGATGTGGGGATCTTAAGCTTCCCTCATAGAAGCAACAAAAAGACTCATTAGCGCCTTTGGTCACCACAAGTTCAAAAGGAAGGATGGATATTCCTGTCACCAAGGCCATGTTGCAGAATGGGAAAGAGAATGACTCCAATGATGGTAAGCAAGTTTGATTTAATTTTTTTAAGAACTACTGTTTCCAATAGTTGCTATATCATTTTCTGCTTAACAAGAATGTAAACTTGAAATAATGGAGGCTGAAACAGTCCTCAGAGAATCTCGTTACCTATAATGACACACAACTCAAATGTGGGGAAGATTGGAAAGTTTAGGATTCCCATAAAATTTATAGAAAAAAATTGATGACTATATGTCAAGAATAATAAAACTGTACTCAAGTGAGAATGGTTGGCACTACATTAAGTGAGAGAAACATGGGGAAGGGGTGAGTGTAACAGTTAAGAAATTTGAGTTTATACTATTAAAAATACACATAAATATTTTTAAATTTTAGTGCAAGAAGATACAAAATATGTTAAAAGTTGAATTAGTTAGTTTTCAAAAAATGGCTAAAGAAAACATATCTACTAAAGAAACTTTCTCAAGAATCAAATAATTCCCTCAAATGAGACTAACACTTGATTTTAAAGTGGGAAGAGATATAATAGGTTAGAGACTAGACCAGCAGAGGGAACTTAATATATTTGGTCAGTAAAAACACTGAAGGCACTTAGGAACTTTGTTAGGCAAATATATGTGAATTAAAAGAATTATTTAGTTTTATTTGAGATATAAATTCTCAGATATAAGGATATTTGTTAATGATTATAGGTTATTTGAAATTCCATACTCTTAATCTTACTACATTATCTTCAATGAATTAGCTTATTGGTATTATAAAAACAAAAGTAAACTATATTTGTATAAGACATGAGAATGTTTTTAAATATATTAATGCTTTTATACAAATTAAACAATATTATGGCAAATAAAAATACATAAAGTTTAGTTTGCAGAGCTGTGATGGTGGAAACTATAATTAAATTACATTGATTTAATCTGGTGGTAGCAAGCTATTTTATGATTCTTGAGATAGAAATATAATAATAAGTTCTGATTTTCTCTATTCTTATAAAGAGGGATACCATAGTGTAGCTAATCTACCCAATGACATTAAAAATTTTTACAAATATTGAATCTGATTATGAAAATAGAAGTAATGTCACAGATTTAGCAGTTCGGAAGGTTAAAAAGAAAGATAAGAAGATGGACATAGTTAATTTTATAATACTTAGTTTATTTTATAATAACCTCTGAAATGATTGACTAATGTTCATTGAGGCTGCTTGTGACTCTGAAAAGGAGAGTAATAGATTCAAAAAATGATTTAAAAGGAAATCCATTATGATGGAATATGTAAGAATGGAAAGAATTTCTACACTAGAGAAGGGAAGAAATAAAACTGAGTGAGGGTCACCAGGAGAGTGTATTTGCAATATTCTGCTCTTTGTATAACATTGTTCTATAAAGAAAGTCTGTCTAAAATGATTAAAGGTTAGAAATTCAGCTGGCATAGTCATCCCATGAGTCGTGTGTTATAATCATATAGTGGTTGTAGTTTAGTGGTAGACTGATGAATGTCATAAACAGCAAGGCCTTCAGGAACCTGACAATCTTTCAGATTTTAATAAAGAAATCTAGCCATGCTGTCTCCTGTTTCCAAGTCCCTTCCTCAACCCCACAAGCATAAGTGAGGCTGTAAACCTTTCTGACTATTGCTGTTAAAGTATTTTGTGGAAACAATCTTGCAAAAGAGAAAACATAAACATATTTCCAGGTTTTCAAGATTGTACGGTGTGTATAGTAGCAATGAAAATGAGAAAGTTGGCAGGGCTAGAAACACAATTTGGGAAGTCTAAATAGAAAAAACATCCAGCAGAGATTCCTTTATCTTTAATTTGACTTCTAGTGGGTGTGTACAAATGCAGGATACAAAGTGGCCAGAAATTAACCAGAATCCAGAATATGTCAAAGTCTGAAACAGAACTACAATCACTTTAGGGTCAGAATTGCACCAGAAATACACTGTGCTTATACAGGCAAATGATATGCATTTTCTCTGTGTTGACACAAACACACACATTCATTTTAAGTTATCTACTGTAGTTAAGATAATTCTATATAATGCCCAAATATGTGCATGTATATTCCCCACTGTTGCTTTTATTGTTTGAATAGATGCCACTAAAGGACTACACAGTGCGCACACAATGAAAAGGTCACTTTTCAAAAATGGTGCATAAATAAAGTCTCTTCCTGTTGACATGGATCCTGTACACACACACAAAACTCTACACACACATCCACAGAGTAATTTGCATATTAGATTACTTTTTTTAGAAATTCTCTATCAAATCTTTCTGAGGTATATAAAATGAGCAAATGTATCTACTTAATGGTTTTGGAAGCTAAGAAATCTTGAAGTATTTCATATCCTATTTTAGCTAAAATCAACTTTGAAAATTAATGCAAATTATACTTGTTAAATTTAGGAATGAAGCATAATTCTAAGTCATTTAAGAACCACCATAAATAGTTTCAATTTTAAAAAGTTGCCTGCTAGACAGATACTCAGTGGTTCAAGTGTCTATGTCTGCATTTTATTTTAGCAAAAGTGCACAATAAAAGCTACAGGGCAAAGAAAGGATACAACATAATCTTTAGAGGAAGTTATAAAATTCAAAACAAGACAAATGTGGTCTGTAATGATAATTTTTGGCTTTAGTAATTATGTAAAATATTCTCAATTACATAGTAATGAAGTCTCTGTTCAGCAAGTTTAGTTAAATTAAGGCATAAACTACAATTTGCAAATACTATATTCACTTGGAAAAGGAATCAAATAGAATATTTAAACAATGTTATGAACACATTTATAAGCATACAAAATAATTAAACATGAAATTGTTTACTCCTACACTTATATCTGGTTATTGAAAAAACTTTGAAAAGAAATAGTTTTTATGATAGGCTTCTGTTTTTAATTTGAGATTTAGTATTTAATTACTGAAGTACGAAAAACTCAATCTTATTTTCACTTACATATATTCTATAATATACCACCTCCAGATGAAACATTATTACCTGCAGTTGATTGCAATTTAATTATACTCTTAATTTTATCTTTTAAAATTTCATTACATTAATTTTGGCTTTAAATTAAATAACATTGACAGAAAATTGCCATTTGACTAGCCAAGTTGACTAGCAATTACTTTGATATGAAAGTTGTTACAGCCCTGGCTGGTGTGGCTCAGTGGATTGAGTGCCCACCTGCAAACCAAAGGGTTGCTGGTTCGATTCCCAGTCAAGGCACAGGCCTGAATTGCAGGCCAGGTCCCCAATAGAGGATGTGAGAGAAGCAACCACACTTTGATATTTCTCTCCCTCTCTCCTTCCTTTCCCCTCTCTCTAAAAATAAATAAAATATTTTTTTAAAAAGTTGTTACAAAGGAAACATGCCTACCATGGTTGTCTCAGCGATAGAGCCAAAGCTGTTTATGAATATGTTGCATGTGACATTAACTGGAGGGCCTGAAAAAGAGATTACAACATAAGGACTATTTAGATACTTATCTAAAATATTTTTAAATAATTTCATGCTTCTCATCAATAGTTGTTTTAAAAAGAATATTTTTTAATATATGTATACACACAGATGCTTAAAATTGAAGACATTCTGTGAAATCATCTGGATTGCAAATCACAAGTTCATGGTCTCTGAACACTGATCCTGGCCAGTCATTAACCTCTTTTGGTCTGTTTCCATGATGTGGATGTTTCTAATGGTCCTGTAAATTTAGTAAGCAGATTTAGTAAGTCCAATATTTGATGTCTTCCCCCCATGTATGGGTCATATTTTCCTGTTTCTTTGCATGTCACATACTTTTTTTTGAAAATTGCTTACTTTAGAAAATATGTGTCAACTCTGGAAACCATACCTCCTGCTTCCAGCCCACAGTTTTTTGTCATTGCTGGTGTTCCTCATTGTTATTTCCTATTTAATGACTTGCCTGGACTAGCACTGCAAAGCCTCTATTTCCCTGGAGTGTGCAGCCACTGAAGCCTTTGCTCTCTGAGTTTACTGGTCAACAAAGCATTCATGGGAGATTTCCTTAATGACTTGGACCAAAGTCTTCCACCTTTTGCCAAGAGGCTCCGTGTTTGTTTGTGGGCATGCTTTTGATGTTCGTGCTTTACCTTTCACTTCCTGCTTGCATAGGGTCTGAGGTCAGCCAGAGGTGAGAAACTGGGGGCCTCGGACGACTCTCCTGGAAACGCATACAGCCCTACCATGTGTGTAACCTTTGGATCCACAAGAATATATCAGAAGTTTTCAAAGCTGCCTACAGGCATCTCATTCCCCAGATCTTCCAAAAATTTTGTTCAGGCTCTTGTCTGCCCTACTGGTGATTTCCTGTGACCATTGTCCACAAATGCCTTGGAGATAGAATCTTCCCACTCAGGGAGTTACCAGTCACAGTAAAATAACATGCCCTCTTGGAGTGGCACTCTTTTAGGGAACAGTGGGACAGGTCATACAGTAAGGCAGCTCTGGCGACAGACATTCTGACAGCTCCAAACGTGGCTTGCCCTCTAGTAGCCACAAGGCTGCTGGATTTTACAGCTTCTGTGGTTGAGAGATGGCAGGCTTCCAAGGCTACCCGGGACCTGGTATTCAAATGGCCCTTTGTCCTTAGGAGAAATTCACCAGTTTTTCTTTCAGAAGCCTCCTTATAGTGTTGCAAGCTTTTGGTTAATTTTCAGAGTTCTAAAGGCTAATTATGACAATTTGCCAGTGTTTTTGTTACTTTTTTTAGAGAAGTGAATTTACAGAGATCCTCATTGCACCATTCTAGAAGTGCTCATTAAGTGCCTGATTTAATATTCATCGTAAAACCAAGAATTTGTATTTTATCTGACCCTTTTATTCATTCTTCTACTAAGTACCTAAAATGTCTGCACACCAAACTGAAGAAGACACAAAGAAATTATCATCTAGCAAGGCAGAAATTAAGAATCAGTAAATCATTGGCTACTTTTTGTTACCATATGCTGTGCTGTCTGATTCATAGATATCACTTAACCACATACCACTGAGAGTGGAAGGAGCAGTTTACATCCCATGTTAAGAGGAGGACTCCTCTGACATATTACATTCTCCCTAAAATGTGGCACTGGCCTCTAAAGTTGACCAGAGGCTTGGATGGTAAGGCCAATGAATAGAATAAGGAAAATAACCTCCTTCCGCAGAAGAACAATGGTCAAAGAAGTGACTAATTGAGGCTTTTACTAGTATTGGGGACCTTGATATCTCAGACACGTGAAAGAGATTTCAGTCTTTGCCCCTCCAACATGCCTCCAATCAGATGCAAAATGTTCTTCCTAAAAGCAGGTCAGCTTGGTTTCCAAATTTAAATGTCTTTTTTCTTTTAAGATTTTATTTATTTATTTTTAGAGAGAGGGGAAGGGAGGGAGAGAGGGAGAGAAACATCAATGTATAGTTCCCTCTCAAGCGCCCCCTACTGGGGACCTGGTCGACAACCCAGACATGTGCCCTGACTGGGAATCAACCAGGACACTTTGGTTCACAGGGGGGCACTCAATCCACTGAGCCACACCAGCCAGGGCCAAATTTAAATTTCATTTGGTAGTAAAGTAAATAACAATGGTCTCAGGTCTGAGCTTTATTGTTTAATTCGTCAGTCACCAGATGTGTTCCTTTCCTGGTTATTGGGACATACTTAAGTGCTATTTGGTTCCCAAGTTATATATGTGTGTGTGTGTGTGTGTGTGTGTGTGTGTGTGTGTGTGTGTGTGTGTGTGTATTTTTTTCTCTCCTCCAGCAGAAAGAAAGGTGAATGGATTCAGGCACCAAACCTCATTTCCAAATTTTACATTGATATCAATATTGATATAGATATTTCACACGTATAGAAATTGTTTTATTTTAAAGAATTTTAAAATCATATTAGGGTATAAAGCAATGTGGAAATAAAAGTCATTGTTTTAAAAATAGTTTTGGCCCAGGTCACGGAATCTTTTCAATGTGATACCAAGGTATTAGGAATTTACTTAATGAACGTGAGGGAGCCATTGCAGGTCCTTGACCCTGGGAGTATGGTAAACCAACACAGCACCGTGAATGGTTGGATGGATGGCAAAAGCTAGAAACAGAGAAAATAGGAATTTATTGTAATAGTACAGATGGGAAACAGAACGGCTGTGACCAAGAACAGAGACAGTGGGGGAGATACTACAAAGAATGAAATGGATGTAGTGCTATCATGTTTTCTACACTGGAAGCTCTGGTCTGTGTCCTGTCAGGGCAACAGCCTTGGAGTAGATTTTCTACCTTAGCCATTGATACGTATATTCAAAAATTTTGTAGAAAATGAAACTCTGAGAAGATTGTAAATCTTCTATTGCCATTACAGAGAGCACCTGTTCCAGCAGTCCTGGACCAATCTGCTACTTTCCCGTGCCAGTGCAAACGCTGTTATAGCCATCTAATGCACTGCTATGTTTAGCAACAGAGCAAATAACTGCTATAACATCCATATGGCAAATTATGCTTTTAAGTTGTTCATTACATTAGCCATCGTTGGCCTTAAAAGCAAATGACAGTAGTTGCAGATGTCTTAGCAGCATGTTTTCTTTTAGATGTTTCTTAAAGAAATAGAACATGACTTTTAAGTTCAGATATGGAAAAGGCAAAATGACAGAGCCTTAGTAATTATAGATTGCTATTCATATTGGGGAAAATTTTTCACCAGGCAGATCTAGAGCAAACAGACAAACAATAACCCAAGTGCTTATGAAAATGACTCTAAGGAGTTTTTAATATAGTGCTGTATTAGTTAAAGCCTCACACTTTTTAAAGTCAGAGAATGCAATTGAAAAATTAATTCTCAAAAATTATGTTTAGTGAGTTGTTTTTATTTTGGATAAGTATATATTTTATGTAGTCTTGTCACAAAGAGAGATACTTATTTTTTCATTAACAAGAGCATATTTAATGACTTTAAATCCAGATTTTAAATTACCCATTAGATACTTGAAAAATTATGGTACAAAAATAGGATTCAGTTCATTTGTCCTTCCCCCCCACCCTTCTCTTTCCCTTCCTCTCCCATCCTAGTCCAAAAGTCAAGTAGTTTAAGATAGGCTTCCATGCAGAGGATGGCTGTGGGAGGGTGATAACCTACAGAAGGATGAGAAGGGCATCTGTGGAGAAGGCTTACATGGCACAGAATGTTGGAGCGAGAGTGAGTGAGAAGAATGTTGCCATAGTGGGCAGCCTGGTGTGGGCTATTAGAGCCAGAGAAGGGCGTCCTGGCCCGAGGAGTCAGAGACTGAACAGGACCTGAGGGCATTTGTGCAGGAGAGGTAGTGGCTGCAGATAAGGGAGATTCATAACATATTGATCGACTACAGAATTATATTAAGGATAGTGGGAACCATGGCTCTTACTGTCAGATGAGGAAGTTAAACTATGAAAACTCAGAAACTAGAGTAAACTTATAGAATTGGAAATATCAATGTAAACTCATGGTTTTCAATAGATAGAGAAGTAAATACAGCAATGGAAATTTATGCATATATGAATATACATATATGTGTGTTTGTATCTATATATGTGTAAAGATATATGTCGCCACACACCAGTTTAATCAATTAATCAAAGAAAACATCACCAGTTATGGTAAAAAAAAAATTAAGATGGTCTACCGTCTGATAAGATGCAATCCGAACCTAGCATCACTTCTGTGATTTACCTCTCAAGATGTATTGCCCAAACCGAATCTTGAGGAAATGTTAGGCTAATTCAAATTGAGGGACATTCTGTTAAATAAAGGGATCCTAATGTTTTCTAAATGTCTAGATTATAACAGTCATAGAAAGAATGAGCTTCTGGTTCAGACTGAACGAGGCAATGATAAATGACAAATAAAATACAAGATGTGATTCTGAACTAGATCATTTTACTATGAAGCCATTATTCAGAAAATTGATAAAATTTGAATGGCAGTGCACAAGCTAGATGGTAGCAATATACCCATGTTACAAAAACTTGCTTGTTTCAGTGGTTAGATGGTGGTTATTTGGGAGAATGTTCTTATTTGTATGATACACTCAAGTATGGGGGTTTCAGGTCAAAAACTTACTTTCAAGGAGTTTGGGGAAAAAAATAGTTAAGTGCTATACTTGCCAATCTGTTAGTTTGAGATTGTTTTGAAATGAAAAAGAAATAACTATTACAGGAAAATACATTAAAAATAAAAATCAAACATAACCTAAAATTATAGAAAGCAGAATCTAAATATGTGAATATTTCAGGTGAACATCTACAATTTTAGAAAGGCTTATTACTAAAGAGATTCTTCTTAGTACAATGATCTTATGTAAAAATGCATGTAGGAAATACACCTTTAAAAAATAATCATGAATTTTATTCAAGAACAACCACATCTGGATGGATGCATAGGAATAGTTAAAATTATAAAAGAAATGCTAACACTTTCCTTGAAAAAAATACGCAAGCAGGAAATGAGTATTAGCACACATGCCATTCTGGGGATAGAATGTGTTGCAGCAGAAAAGGTTATTTTAAAACTAAATTTGTGATGTGGGAGAAAGGAGTTAATATAGAGAACTATTACAGATGAAAAGACAGAAACCACAGAGACATTGGGAAAGCAAACAATGTTATTTCTAGATAACAAGTATGACCATTAAAAATAGAATTTTTTAAAAATGCAATCAGTGTTTGGGAGGAAGACATAATCAGGTGATTGCTGAGAAGCACTTTCTGCCTGGATCCAAATTAGACTCAAGGGTTATCAAATAATAATAGGGTCAAAACAGAAGTAAAATCCAGAAAAATCTGGTAAAGTAGTCTAAGTGAAATAATATTTTATCATCTATGCCTATGCTATAGGTTTCTAATTCCAAATGACTACTGGACGTGTCTATTTAAAAAGGGGGATTGAATAGTTTTCTTTCTCTCTGAAGACATAAAAATTATATTAGCAAATAAAAATGAGACTAAACATCTCACACCAAAGGGAAGTGGGAGGAAATTTATGATCAATTTAATGACAAAATATAAAAGAAAGAAGAAAACAGAACAAAGCCAAAAATAAATGTAGGTGAGGGCTACACGGAGAAGGGAACTAATATGCTAAGAATGACCCAGGGTTCTTGACTTTTCTGTCTAACTTATTTTGCTTAGCATGATATTCTCAAGATCCAGCTATGTTGTCACAGATGGCCGTATTTCATCTTTTCTTATGGCTGTGTAGTATCCTGTTGTGTATACGTATCACATCTTCTTTATCCAATTGTCCACTAATGGACACTTAGGTTGATTTCACATCTTGGTATCGTAAATAAGGCTGCAATGAACATAGGGGTGCATATATCTTTGCAAATAAACATTTTCCAATTGTTTTGGTAAATATAGGCAGATAATGAGTCAGACGAAGTCAAGAAACACATGAATTCATTCATATGTGGGATATAAAACTGAAAGCAACAAATGAACAAACAAGGCAAGCAAAGACACAAACAAAAATGCAGACAACAATATGGTAGTTACCAGCGGGAAGGGGTGTGGACCACAGTAACGGGGAAGGGGGATCAAATATATGGTGACAGAAGAATATTTGACTCTGGGCGGCGGACACACAATGTAATACACAGATGATGCATCACAGAATTTGTACAACTGAAACCTATATAAGTTGATTAACCAGTGTCACCCCAATGAAGTTAACAATAAAAAAGAGTGACCCAGGGAGACAGAAATCTCAGGATCGCCTGTAGGAAAGGGGGCGGGGAGTTGGAAGGGCCTAGCAAAAAACCACAGGCAGCTGCCTCAAAAAGCTCCCGATTCCCACCCACATTCCTGCAGAGCAGGGCAGCCGGAGGGTTAGCCCCATGGAGCCTTTGCGGGAATGGAAATAACCTTTTGTTGTTAGCTTTGCAAACATTTATTAAGGTAATTGGAAATAGTATGGTTCTGTTAATTAGTACTGACTTTTTAATTGTCTTGTTTCTAGCTTTAATGAGATATAATGGACATATAACATGCTGCAAGTTTAAGGTGCACGATGTGCTCATATGATACACTTAGATATCGCAATATAATCATTGCCATAGCATTAGCTGACACCTCCATCACAGCACAGAATTACTATTTTATTTCTTTTTTGTAGCGAGAATATTTAATCTACATTTTTAGCAATTTTCAAGTACATAATACATAGTTAACATAATGTTAACGATGGTCACAGTGCTGTGCATCAGATCCTTGGAGCTTACTCATCTTCAGTTTATAAGAAGTTTAAAAAAAAAAAAACAGGGGAAATAGCTTTTTTCATTGGGGAAAAACAGGGTCCTTGACAGTACTTCAAAACCAAAACCCTCTCTGTTTTGACATCTGGTGAACCTCAGACCACAGCTTCGTCAACACTCGGCGCTCACTGAAAGCTACGCTCTGTCCAGGCCAATGACGACCCTGTCAGGTTTTCTTTCCAGAGAGAGATATAGCAGAAAACCACCTCCCACATTTATAAACACACACACACACACACACACACACACACACACACACACACACACAGAGCAGACTCAACTCTTCTCAGCACCCAAGCAAATCAGCTCAATCCTTCCTGAACTATAGCGCATTTTTCTCACTTATAAGAAAAGTAGGGGCTTAAAGAGAACGGAGATAAATAAACATAATTGTTCCCGCAGGAAGAAAAGAGACATTGTTGTGCAGAAAGGCTAAGCAGAAGAGGTGGAAGGTAAAAATGGAGACATTAAATTAGCAGTGTATTTAGTGCAAAGGAATCTCATAATGCCTTGTTTGTAAAAGGTCTAGAAAGTGATCAAACAGATTTCACCAGCAATAACCAATTTTACTTTTGGAGTGTTTGCCTCAAGAAGTGAGACTGTGCGTAAGGACTACCGAGGCAGGGAGCTGCTGCTTTTCATCACCAATGTTTTTAGACAATGTAATGTTTGCCAAGGTCAGGTGCATGGTTTTTACTATTGTCATAAATAAAATAAATAGTTACACATACACAATAACATCTGCCTAACAACCTGTGATACCACCTCCATGACTTCGCATTCGAGGAGAATGGTTTAGGATAAAGAGGACGTGAAGAGACCATAATACAGATGCAGAATTAAAATGCCCCTAAACATTCTGAAAGTATACAGATGACCCTACATAATGTCCAAGAGTAAATTAGAAGACAAATCTGAACAATTCTCTTTAAATCTAGAGGGAACAAGCAAGACTGAAAGGTATGAGTGGGAGTGTCTTAGACACAGATACTAGAAGAAATCAAATTTTTTCTAAAAGAGAAAGAGAATTGTTTTGTAAGATGACACAATGCCAGCATAAGCAATAACTTTAGTAAAGACAAATGTCTGTAAAAGGAAACTGCTTTCCTTCCATTTATAAAAGATCCTAATAATGCTGAATTTCTCATTTTTATTTGAATATAATACCTCTTAAAACTGTACTATTTCCTTACAGTTTGCATTTAGTGTTTTTCTCCTTTGCAGTTAAAAATATTAATGGTCAAAATCCTTAAAAACAAATGAATAAATGCAATCCACAATTTAAATATTAACTCATTTTTAAATTAAAGTAATTTATAATCTTCTATTCATAAATTATCAACAAATTTTACTTTTATTTTTTCTCTTACTGTGCACTCTTAGTATTTATTAGTCCTCTCAAATTAATTCTTATGCCATTGTTAAACAATTATATTTTATCCCATAAGAATAAATTCAGAAATAAAAGAATTACTGTAGAACACATTTTTTTTTTCTTTCAGTTCTAGGAGTGAAAATAGCTTAACTGAATCTTGTGGAATACATCTGTAGTCTTACAATTTAATGATTTTTAATTAAATAAAATATTATTCAAGAGATATTAAATAAGTATGGTCATGAAAGTAGCTTTCTAATCTTTTACAGATTAAATTATAGGACATATCATTCTGGATTTCCACTTGTAACTTGCATAAGCGTTATCACTATACAAAACAGAAAAATAATAAAGAGTACTCAGGTTGATAATTACACTCTTTCCCATAAACTTAGATAAAACATTTGGTAAGTAGAATAATTTCTTAAATGTTACCGGTGGCTTTTAGGTATCTAGACCCTTTTCCAGTACATAAATTCAACAACTATTTGATTCTCCACAATGTAGAAAGCCCTGTTGTGGAGTGTTTAAAATATAGGGAGGTTTATTGCCAGCTGTAAAGAAGCTTTCATTTCAGTTAGTGAGAATATTCCATTGTAGTTGGTGAGAAAAAAAAATATATATATATATATATACATGTGTATAGATTTTCTGAAATAAGCATCAGAATTTTTAGTGGAATCCATTTTTAAAATGTATCTTCTTTAATCGTATTTAAAACACCTTTCATATACAGTAGTAAGCAAAACAATTACCTTTAAAATTGGGTCTGATTCTTGCATCATATCCTGATGTCCTCCCCATTAATTTATCCAGAAAGTCAGAGGGTGACATCGGAGCACTTCGAGATCTTGCACTATCTGTTTCCTTCGTTGCAACCAAACTACAGGTGAAAACAAAGAAAAAACAAACATTGATTTTACCAAAAAAAGTCTTCCTAACAATTGTTACCTACAAATATATAAAATTTGCAGGAATATAAAATTAATATGCTAAGCAAAGTTACCTCTGGAAAAAAAAAGAAAAGCTCTACATGCTACACAGTGAATGTGACCATAATGACAGATAGGTATTCATGCAGTTGCAGTCAGTATTTATAAGGTTTCATAAGTGTTTAGCCCAAGGGTCTGAAGTTAGATTATTTTCTGTTAAGTCCAGAAACAAAGACAAATTATTAAGTGTTCAAAATTTGCATGTACCCAAACTTCAGTTCTGATTGCAGTTTTTAGCTAAAAGTGTCTTTAATGATTTAGGCTTAAGAAAATATGAAAATTCAGCTGTGAAATGCAATTCTTATTGCTTTTATTGAGGGGAAAACATCACCTTTAGGTTCTGTGAATTTTTAAAAGCAGTAATGAAACTTCTGTCTGATAGATCAAACAATCATGTTTTTGTTTTTTTTTAAGATTTTATTTATTTACTTTTAGAGAGGGGGAAGGGAAGGAAAAAGAGAGGGACAGAAACATCAGTGTGTGAGAGATATCTGTTGCCTCTCACAAGGCCCCCAACGGGGAACCTGACCTACAACCCAGGCATGTGCCCTGACTGGGAATTGAACCAGCGACCTTTCAGTTCAAGGCAGGCACTCAATCAACTGACCCACACTAGCCAGGGCTAAACAATCATGTTCTTTCCTTCAGTTACAGTGCTCCTCTATTAGCAACATACCCAGTTAAATTCATTCTGCGTTCACTTTGTATCATTCATGTCCAACACATTTCGTTGAGATATAACTTTTGTTTATCAAGATTGAGAAATTACCGTAAGTATGGTATATGCACCTGGATATTACACAATGAGAACCTGTGTCCAGGGAAGGTAAAGCTTTACTGTATTTTTTCTTTCAAACATTTCCCTTTTTATGCGGCTGCTGATCCTAGAAGCCTGTAAGTGTAACTGCACCCCCACCCAGCCCCTCATTTATGTAGGTTGGTCCGCAGAAGGCCTGGCCGTGCTTGCTAATACGAAATGATGCTTTTCATCCATAGAGTTTTGCTTAGAGAAGTGAAGACTTTCTGAGCCCATCATGTGTTTGAAACTGATATCTTCAAACTGATGTTACTTCCTGCAGATCGTCAATCATCGTGTCCTCCCAGCTCTGTCACTCAACTCCGAGCATTGCCAAACCCTGGCCCTTTGTGGTTACCACCTGATTTCAGCAGTACCGAGTTATTAAATTCCTCTTGCCAGAATGTTTTTTATGTCTTTTAAGAATGCATTATGTTTATTCTTTCTTTTTTATTGAAATGTACTGGGGCAACATTTGTTAATAAAATTAATTAGGCTTCAGGTCAGAATTTCTAATAAATAGTGACAATGGGACTGAGAGCTATCACCATTAAATTGTCTACCGCACATATATTCACTGGTTCATAGGCACAATTTTAAAATTCAATGTCCATGATAATGTGAAAACGACATTTCTGAAAGCATTGTATTACAACAACAGCACTTATTAACTGTTACCCTGTTCTAGAGGTTCTGTCTAGTTCTGGACATTCTAAGTCACTTTCCTTCCCACTGACTCTCACCCTGTCTTTCTTGCTTTCTCCCTAAACAGAAGCTCCTCCTCTCCCTATTCTGTTGGTTCCATATTTCTTTGTGACACATTATCTCTGATTATTACTGGTCAGTTGATCTCTCTGCCGTTGTGATCTCTGGGAAGTTTATTTTAATGTAATAATGAAAACCATCATCATCATCAAAAGAAAAAAAGAAAAAGCCCACTGTCTTCTTGCTAACTCTATAACTTTCCTCCACCACCCAGTTTTAAGTAACTTTCTCCTGTCCTCTTAGTCAGCATTTGCTGTTTTCCATGTCCCAAGGGCAGAGCACAGAAAAGCATTGCCAGGCTCTCATAGCTACATATTGCTGCTTCTAAACCAGTCTCTTTATTGCCTTTGCAAAAGCCTTCCTTTCAGTTATCAGGAGGGAAAGCCTATGTTCCTACCAACAAATAAAGCAAGTAGCTGGATCTAAGTGAATAATACTCTTCCCTCGCCTATTAAAAATAATAGAAAACTTATGCACGTTGAACGGGCAATCACTCACATTTTGTACTGGATGGGGAGAATATCATAGATTATCTGGAGCCCCACATGCAATGACATGTATCTTCATAAGACAGAAGCAGAGATATATTTGATTACAGACAGAAGAGGGAAGGCAATGTGCGCATGTAGACATCACAGTGATGCGGTCACAGCCGAGAAACGCCAGCAGTCAGCAGAGGGTGAGAGTGGAAGAAACAGATTCTTCCCTAGAACCTCTGTTGCAAGCATGGTCCTACTCACACTTTGTTTTGGACCCAGTGAACTGATTCCAGACTGCTGGATTCCAGAACTCTGAAGGAATAAATTATTGTTTTAAGCTATCTCGTCGTGGTCATTTGTTACAGCAGTCATAAAAAACTAATACAAGCCTTCCCATGAGTTTTTCATTTTAGCTATTCTACTTTTCAACTACTGAAGTAATCTTTTGTTCTTTTTTCTTTTTTAATAATTTCTATCTCTTTGTCGCCATTTTGTATTTGGTGATATATTATTGTCATACTCTCTTTTTAGTTCTTCGGACATGGTTTCCTTTAGTTCTTCGGATGTATTAAAAAATAGCTGGCTTAAAGTCTTTGTCTAGTAATTCCAAAGGCTTTGCTTTCCTCTATTAGAAATAAAGGAAACTTTCTATTGATTATTTCTTTCCTATGTATGGACCATTCTTTTGGGGGGTTTTGGATATCTCATAATTTTTTTATTGAAAACTAAACTTAAATAATACAACAGAAGTGGCAGCTCTGTAAATCATATTGTCCCTTTTCCATAGGGTTTGTGGTTGTTGCTGCTGTCTGTTTTTTTCAAATTAATTTGTCTCAACTAATTATGTGAAGTCTACATCTTTTATCATATACTATCATAGGAATAGCTGTTTAGTTAACTTAGAGATCAGCTAATAAGTGGGCGGGGTTTTTCTTAAATTCCTGGAACCAGTAAGTCTCCCAGTGTTTTCCAGGGGTTCTGTGTTCATGGGGGTCGTGCCTCGACCTAATGCCCTTCTATTATATAAAAGTATCCTTTCTCATGCCAAAATGTGGTTAAATATCTGTTAAATGTTGAAACAATGCATTTTGAGTTCTTGTGTAATTTATTAGGTGCTAGGCACTGTGCTAAGGTATATAGAACACAATCTGAACTTTTAAAGCGTTCGCAGTTCCATAGATTGCTTCATCTGGGTTCCTGTGGAGTCTACAGAGAATCCTTGGGGAGCACCAGGGAGCAGGACCTAGGAAGTGAGGTTACAGGAAAGAGAGTGATGGACCAGCTCCCCTCTTTCTACCACTGTGAGCAAAATCTTCATGTTTTGTGAGAGAGATTTACCACCAAGCTCTAAAGAATGATGCCTATGAAAAATTAGAAAATTCTGAGCAGACAACTATTCCAATTTTCTTTACTGGTTATGTTCCCTTCAATGACAGAAGAACCATCCAACTGCTTCTGGAAACTGATTTTATTTCTAAAGATTCACAATTTTGACTCAAAAGGAACTATTGTCAGCAAAACAACATTAATTGGTTAAAAAGCATTTCTCCATAGTCTGTCCCCTCTTTTTCTATAAGAGATAGAGTCTGTGCATGTGGAAAACCTTTCCATTACCTACAACTCTTGCTCTGGTATATTTCTCCTAGAACTTTCTTCCTATTACAGCATTATCTGGGATTGGCACCAAATGAACATTACTAGACTGTCTTCAAAGAACTGTATGGATTTAAGAGAGCTCAGAGTAATTACTGCATTATATGAGGCTCTCTGGAATTGTATGACCAATCTGAAATCTTATTCCAATTTTGAAATAGTCCGCATCGTCTGTACATATATATTCAAACATGTAAGTTTAAGTTGTTAAAACTGAGGGTAGGAGGAGGCAGTGGGAAGAAATGTTAAGATTAACTTAGAATGGATTTTTGATAAGAAACTTTACCATTAAGTCCATTTTTATCTAAACCTCGTAGTTTCAACAAAACCGTCATATTTATAGCAAGTTACTAAGGCTGTTAGCAAATTACTTGTGATCACTACTATTGAAAAAAGCAGCCTTGAATTTTTAAAAAGTCTTTTAATTATGAAGGATCTCAAAATCTGTAATAATTTGCCTGCTTCCCACACTTGGCACTCCTTTTCTGTGCTATACCAAGTACTGAATTTACTATTAACTTTTACTATGTGTGGGCTGAAATGCATTCTCATCAATGAGCATTTTTTTCATTTAAGTATTTTATATATTCCTATTTTTATCAAAGACATGCTACTTGAAAGTTCAGACATTTCAATTTCTGAGAGGCTGGCAAAAACCTGTGTTCTTAGCATTGAAATCAAACCTCAAAATTCATCAAAAAAATAAGTCCCTTCCTCACATCTTATCCCTCCTTTCTTCTTCAATGAGATAGGAAGGTAAAATAAATCCACTTTTGGAGGACAGAGATAACCACCAAATATAAATGCTCTTAGGATAAATTTAATATGATTGTTCTACCTATTTACCTCCATTAAATGTACCTTGAAATTGAGAGAAAACGTGATCGTTGTAGCTGGAAAACATAATGTGAGTTTGAGAAAAGTCTTGGCACATGGGGCCACAAGTCTCCACGCACCTATTTTGATGAACCGATTTGCACAGAAGGAAGGGGGCCTGTCGGGAATGGATCAGTGCCCAGGCTCCTGAGGCAGAGAAGGTTAGGATATGATGGAGAAAACGGTTTTACATGAGTTCTACAGCTCCATAAACCAGTCCAATTGTAGGGCTACAATTCCTTGTGAAAAAAAAGTCAGTTATTATCATTTGGAATTTTTTGAGCTGTACAAACACTAGCAATTGATATTTCTAGCCCTGGCTTGAAAAATAAAACACAAAATGGAGAAAAGGAGTATTTTTCCTGTTTTGTTTTTTTTTAATGGCTTCGGTCTCTTTAAGGGGAACTAAAGGGAAGGAAACTGGGATATCTGGGAATAGGAGAAGTTTTGAGCATTTCACAGTAAAGCTCACTGGCGTAGAAAAGGAACCGTCGCTGGCCATGGAGGCGCATGTAGCGAAGCAGGCCTCACGTTGGCTGTGCGATATTATTTTAAAAGGAAGCCAAAGTGGAAGAATATAAAAGGACTGCTCTAGACTATCTCTGGAGACTCGGAGAAATAACTAAAAATTAGCTAAAAATCTTCAGGGTACTAGGCTTTGCTTTTTGCCACTGTGAGCAATGTGCTAATGAAATATGATGATCACTTTATAAAGTGATCTCATTTCTACCTGGAGTTTGATGGGGCGTAGGGGAAACCCTGACATGTTTCTTTTTCCTTTTGTAATGCAAGTGCCTGACTTAAGCTGTGGTTGCTGAGGCATTCATTTCAAAGAGGAATCCACTTCAAAGGTTGTCTCCAGTAAACACATCGCCTGCCACACAACTAGATAAAGAGGCGCCTTTGTTTTAGGCTCTCTGCTTGATTTCAGTAACTGACCACTTGGGCTACTTGTTTGTTTTCTCTTTCTGTGCTTTAGAACCTTCCTCTTATGTTTGAAATTCACTGATAAATAACAAGCCCGCCAAATCCTAGACCCTCACCCTTGACCCCAATAAAAGCAGAACCTAGGTCCCTTCTATCTTTCTCTCTCTTTACCTGTGATCTCATTGTGTCACCCCAAGTGTGCTATGGAATTTCCAGATTTCATAAGTAATAAACCTGTACCTTTTCAAAGCTTCCTAATGTTTATTGTTGAAAGGCACCTTGCAATCACAGTAAGAACCAAAAGTGTTGGTCTAGTTGTAACATTGGTTTCAGGAAGAGAACCCGCCTGTGGAAAGTTCTCTGGTGCCCAGGTGAGGGTTGCCCAGGCATCTCTAGTTAATAGCATTGCTATGAATAGGCTAAGACCTGCACAAAACATGAGGACTGGGCTATTTTAATTAACCTACCAATAAAAATGGTAATTGCTTCTTGATCTCTCAGGCACAGGATTCATATACATGATATAATTTAATAATCATGAATATATAATTCCTTATGTATCACAGATGAAGAAACTAAGGCATAGAAGGGGTTTTTTGTTTTGTTTTTTGTTTTTTGTTTGTTTGTTCATTTTGGCCAGGCCATTCAGATACTAAATGTATAAGCCAATATTTTAAATAAAATTAAACTTTCCACTGAAAACAAACAAACAAGGTATTTTTAAAACATTTGTGCATTGGAGAGCTAAAAACAGTGAAAAATTATATGGCTAAAAACTAAAGAAAAAAACTCACAGAAGTGAGTCAGGTATTCAGGTCTGCATTCCCCTTAGGAGTAGTATTAAACTCCATAATAGCTGAGTGGTTAACAACCTGTGTACAAGTTTCAAAAGCTTTATGAATTGAAGGGGATAAAAATTGTAATTGAGGACCCACCGAAGGAGCGAACTCCTCTGAGTTGGTTTGAAATCACAAACAATCACAACTTTTTAGTAAGAATGAATCAGAGATATAAAAGCCTTAGGAGGAAGCTAAGCCTACTTTGGTATCATCTCAATTTTGGAAAGTAGAATAAAATGATTACAGATTGTTAGCAACCTAGTGCTCCCAAAAAAGCAAACAAAAATCAAACTCCTGCTATACCACCAAACCTCTTCCTTCTCCATTTTTTTTGAACTTAGTAAATGGCTACTCCATCTTTCCATTTCTCAGGAGGACAGTCTTTGATCACCTTTGACTTCCCCTTTTATTTCACATATTATATCCATCTGGCTGGTCCTACCCTCTAAGATCCATAATTCAACCACATCTTATCATGCCCTCTTCAATTTCTCTGGTACAACCCACCACTAGCCATTACTTTTGCCTGGAATGTTCATTGGCCCTCGATTCACCTAAGTAACTTCCACTTATCTTTATGATCTAAGTTGGAACATCATTTCCTCAGGGAACCTAGCTATTTTCTCTGATTTTTAAAATCCTGCTGAAATATTCCTCAAGTTTGTGATCTCACTGGTACTACTTGCTACAATTGCAACTGTCGTCATTTTTAATAGAATCAATCAATCAATGTCTGTCTCCTATTTAGTAATGATTTTAAGCAAAAATCATTACTGTTCCATTTGCTTTAATGGCCCTAGAAACAATAGAGATCATCTAGAGTAATTAATGAATAAATATTTTTGAAACAAATTGACTAAATATAATGATGGAGAGGTCAAACATCAGGATATGACCCTCCAAGTCTAGCAATAATCAGGCTTAGAGTGTATTTTTAACACTAGAGAGCCCAACCTTTCTCACCTTCTGTCCTTCTAAGTTAGGAGAGATGCTAATGAATAAACAAGGCAGATGCTAGAACAAATATTTAGAAATAGGAAAAAGTCAGGACATAAAAATCTGAGAATATATCTTAAATCATCCAAGTTATATATGTTGGAAAATCATCATTAAAGGGTGGAACTGGAGAATTGTAAATTGGACTGTCATGGTGCCTTTTTAACTGGGCCTGATAGTGCAGTGATGCAGTGCATTTAGTGTTTATAGGAATTAATGCTTCTCAGAGGTGTCTGTGCTCAGTGCTTGCTAGTTGTCAGTGATAAATTAGATATTGTTTCTGTGCTTGTACATGAAGGGTTAATATAGAGCAGGGGGTTAGAGGAAAGGAGACCCCCATTCAGAAGTAAAAATAGATGACAAAGGATTAACAACTGTGGTCATGTGAGGTCTCTTAACCCTAATCTTTATACAATCCTTTTGTTTTATCTACAAAATATATATTCATCATAAAAATCACTCATTTTTACTAAACACTTTTAAAATGCTATGTTCAAAATTCAAGGTGATTGTTATGACTTCTAGGGAAACTTCTATTAACTTCAATGCAGACTGTCTCTTCTCATGGGTAATAGTTTGCTTTACTGTTTTGGCATCGACTTATTTCAATTGAAAGAAATAAAGGCCATAACATAGCTAATTGACTCACTGATTGGTAGTTTCTTGAGGACATTTATTTTAAAGAAAACTAATTAAGTATTTCAGCTACATTGAAAATAATTTGCAATAAATCAAATAGTTCCTACTGTGTGCTGCGTGTGCAAGAAGATAAAATAATGGAAGTCATTATGGTACAGTGTTTGAGGTCTCAGATGGAGAACCAGGAGGCTTACACTTTGTTCCAGTTTTGTCATGAAATAGTTGTTTCATCTTGGGAAAGCCAGTATAAAAATGGAGATTTAAAGCAGCATGCATTTGTCACAAGTAACTTTAGTAAACCAAATGGCAGTTACACATATGTTTCAGAAATGCCAAGCTCTTATACCAGTATTGGAATTTTGCATTTAATACCATGACTTTCTTGATTAGGGATACTTTTAAGTGAAAGAAAGAAATGCACTCACACTAATTTATGTAGACAGGCCCTGGGTGGTTATAGTAGTATCTCGTGAAATCCAAGTGTGGAGAATATAGACAAGCATCAAGAAAGACTAAGCACCGTAGAAGAAAAAAACACAGCCTGATTGACCCATCCCAGTTTATGGATTCAACCTCGGTTGAAACCACTTTAGCAAGAGATGTTGAAAGTTACCCTGCAAATGTGTGGTTGTAGGGGCCTCAGGTTTTCATTGCTCTTTCTTAAATAACTTCTACCCAGGACACTCAGTTTTTCAGAACTCAACTATTGCATAATATTTAAAGAAAAGAAAACCTCCCTCATAGGCATTTAAAATATGCATGAAGCTTCTTTAAAAAAAAAAAAAAAAAACAAACTCTTATCTTAGCCCTGGCTGGTAGGACTCAGTAGATTGAACGCAGGCCTGGGAACCAAAGCATTGCCGGTTTGATTCCCAGTCAGGGCACATGCCTGGGTTGCGGGCCAGGCCCCCAGTAGGAGGCACACAATAGGCAACCTCACATTGGTGTTTCTCTCCCTCTCCTCCCTCCCTTCCCTTCTTTCCAAAAATAAATAAATAAAATCTTTTTTAAAAAAAAAACTTCATTTTTATCTAATATATGTGCACTGTACAAAATATGTCATAAAAATACAGTAATATTAAGGGAAAAAGCACCTTAGTCCACCACCCAGAGATGACTGATACAGCAATCACCCTTTCATTTGCGATTTTAACTGTTATATTTACAACAACAACAACAAAAATCCACTACAACAGAAGTACTACTTTATTCTGACTTCTCTACTTTCTATTTTCAATGAATTGTGCTTGCATCAGCGCCTGCTAAGGAAATGCATTTTTATAAATCTCCAAATCAGTAAGCGTCAGGACCTAAAAGTGTGCTACTTTCAAGCATGAATCTCTGGAGCCTTTGAACCTGAAAAGAGATGTACACTGAATATTAAAATGGAGTCATATTAAGTTTTTTTCCCTAACTAATATTGACTGTGCAGAGCACCGACTTAGATTATGGTAGATATTCCCATTTATGTGACTAATAATAAATGTTTATGTTCATGTCACCCACGGGTGTTATTCTGGCTTAAGGTCATTCAAGACAGGTTAGACCTTTTTCTTCCTGTCGTGCAGGAAGCTCCACGTCTGTCTGACCATTGCATTCCTTTAAGGAGAGAGAAATGGCATCGAACAAAGGCAAGCATCAAATAAAGGAAAAAAAGAGAGTTCATAATTGGAAGTGGTAAGGAAGGGTAAATACATCAATGAGTTACAGTGTTCCTTAGTTTCCCTGTAGTGAAAATTAAACTATACATCAAAATGCTTATTGGGCTACATTCTTTTTAAAAATTAAGAAAGAAAAGAGGTCAGCAAAATGTATTCCCTGGTATTAACAGTACACTCAAAGCTACTGTTTGGCGGAGGTCACCCACTCTGCCTCTTCTCCCCCTTCTCCCTCTGCCCCTCCTGTCTCCTTTCTCCCCGCCGCCTATCCACCTTCCTTCCTTATATATTCCTAAACTATTTTGAGGGAAAATACCTACAGTTTCCAGGGAAACAAAAAGATTTTAAAATCCTCTAGATTATAGATGTTACCTCCTGTGGCAGTAAGAGCATATGTTTTCCTTTAATCACACATAACAAAATTCCCAGAAACAACGCTTTACAGGAAACAGCTAGCCAATTTCAAGAAGCAAAAGAAAAGGGTTCAGAGGTGGGAGAACAAGATGTGTGCCAACACTGCCAAACTTGGGCTCATGGATGAGAACAAAGAGGAACATTTTAAAAGCGGGTCTTATTTTTATATTTTTGATTAAAATATTAATAAAAATTTCTTACTGTGATTTGAGTAGAATGGATCACATTTCACCTTTTTAAAAAATAGTTTACTGTTGTTCAATTAGAGTTGTTCCCCTTTTGCCCCCATTCCTCTCCCCTGCCCTGCCAACATTTCACCTTTGAAAGAGTGAGTGATCCTTCCTTTTTCTCCTTTAGAATAGGTTAATTGCAGTACTCAGTTGGAAAAATAAGCAGTTGATTCGAATTGGGTGATGTGGGTTCTACCTCTGGCTTTGCCAGCCTAAATTAGTGCAGGCTGAATAAAGATCAGGTCTCAAGGTTTCATTCTCCTCCCATGCAGAGTGTTGGGGGCATCTGCTGCGGAGGGGCTGGACTGAAACCCTTAACGGACTAGGAGCACAGCCCCTGCCTGAAGTAATGTCCGCAGGGCTCTGTTCTGGGCTTTATAACTGTTCAATGGGACTAAACTTGTCTGCTTCATTGTTATCTTTATCTCAGATGATGACCCTGCCACCTACTTCGGAGAGATAATTGAGCATTCAACTGTTGAATTATAAATCGCTACTCCAGTATCCTTCACCTGTTCTTACCTCTATCTAGTCCCAGAGAAAGACTTAGCACACCCTTCTGGTGCAAAAACTACCCTTCAGCTACTGCTCTTTAAATCTTATTTTTTATTTTATCAGTGGTTTTGCCCTTTCTCTTCAGTACCTCTCTTGTCTCTTCCTAAGCATTTCCTAATTGACTTTTTTCCTCCAGGCTATAAACAAGCTTAAATCCCCTTCCATTGTAAAGACAAAACTAAACAAACAAATCAAGAACTGCATATCTCAACCTTGTCCACCATTACTTCCCCTTCTAGCAGCCTCTTGAAGAAAAAAAAAAATCTATATTTTAACTTTTTCTTTAACTCACCACTCAATATTGTAACATATTTGTACAATGTGTGCTTATACCAAAAATGCACTTGAGAAAGCTACTAATAGTCTTCCATATTCTTTTTTGTTTTTATGGCATTTGACATTACTGATCATTCTTTCCTTTCCAAAACTCTTCTGTTAGGTTCTGTGACATCTCCTCTCTAATTTTTCCCACTACCTCTTATTGTGCTCATCCTTTAGAGGTCAATGTTCTTAAAATAGTGCTATTAAAACCTGAATGTGCATATGAATTATCTGCAGGGCTTGATAAAATGCAGATTCGGTGGTGGAAGTCAGAGTCTGCATTTCTTTTTTTTAATTTGAATTTATTGGGTATTTCTAATAACCTCCCAGGTGATGGTTCTTTGCTGGTTAAAGGATCACATTTTGTGTGGCAACGCCCTAGGCAGGGAAGGACTTTTCACACCGGCAGACTGCAGTGATTATAGGTGTGTTATGTTAGCCATAGCTGAGCCAGCAATGTGTGAGATGGGGCCTGGGACAGCTAGAGCCAGGCTTGAGGACCCTAGGAGTCGCCAAGCTTGTTTGTTTACCCCAGGAGGGTATGAAACATCCGCGTGTGCCCCAAACATCCACATATGGAGGGTTCCGAAAAAATTAAAAATGGGACTGCCTTATGACTCAGCAATTCCACTTCTGGGAATATAACTGAAGGACCCAAAACACTATTTTGAAATAACATGCACCCTAAAGTCCACTGCAACATTATTTACAATAACCAACATAGGGTACCATCCCTATCCCAAGTACCAATCAATAAATGAGTGGGTAAAGACATGGTACATAAACACAAAGTGGAATACTACTTAGCCATAAAAAGAATAAAATCTTACCTTGGCACAATAGCATGAATGGACCTAGAGGGTACTATGCTAAGCGCAATAAGTCAGACAGAGAAAGACAAATACCATATGATTTCACTTATATGTGGAATCTAAAGAACAAAATTGAAATGGACTCATAGATACAAAGAACAGACTGAGAGTTGCCAAAGGAGTGGGAGGTTGGTGGTGGGGGGCGGAGTGCTGAGTGAAAAAGGTGAAGGGATTAAGAAGTACAAATTGGTAGTTACAGGATAGTCATCGAGGTGTAAATTACAACATACAGAATATAGTCCATAACATTGTCATAACTCTGTGTGGTGACAGGTGGGGACTGCAAATATAGGGAGAACACTCTGTGAAGTGTGTGATTGTCTGGTCATTATGCTGTACACCTGAACTAATAAAAATAATACTGAACATAAACTGTCATTGAAAAATAAATAAAAATAAAAACATAAAAATGAGTTGATCCAATAATTCTTCTAAAAGGTCACAAAGGCCAGCTTTGGGTAGTCTACCAATTATTTTAATTGCTTGCAAAATTGTTAGAAAATAAGATCTATATAAAAAGTTTAAAGGAATGGGAAAAGAAAAAATAAATATAATAAAATAGATCATATTCTGAAGAAATATTCAAACACAGTCTCCAAATTCTAAAACAAGCAGATTATTCTTTCTTATAGTTTTGTCATTGTTGTTTGTTTACACAGTTCTTAGTAGTACTAATTATCATTAGCTATCTTATGATTAATTGTAACTCTGAGATATATTCTACCTCTGAAAGAGAGGAGTTCATAGAAATATCTCGAGCCAAGTTACAAGACCACTCTTATAGCGATAACTACCCAGTTACAATTAAATTATTTGCTTCTAAGTTTTACCCATATTGCACTGAGAAAGGAAGCAGTGAGTCCTCCATATCCCTGCAGGTTTATTATTGTTGCCAACTCAAATAGTTATTGTCATTAGAATATGATTTAAACCATAAGTTGGAATTCCTTCAACTAAAAGTGTCCATGACCATTCCCTAAGCATACTATAGATCTATCTCATTCTTTCGCATAGAAAATTTTCTTTATATCTTATTTCTGTCCATGGAACAAGCATCTTAGAAGATCCAACACAAGTACCAAACCTTCTGGATAGCTTACCGATCTCACATTCCCTAAACATTGCTGTTAGTGGTTTTCAGTTTGGGGTTTTGCTTTGTTTTGTTTTATTTTGTTTTTGTCCCTTGGCCCTTTGTACTTCCTTTCCTGCTAGACTCTAAATCACATTTTGGGAAAGATGGCAGTTTCCCTATCATCCATAGACAAATTATACCCAACACAAATAGTTGTGCACAGAATTTGGTAAAGAAATCATGTTTGAATTGCTTAACATTACATATGAAACACACATTTGTTGATTGAGTTGTCTCAGTACTTGTGGTCAAGGGAGAGAAAAATTGTATGCAAGAAAAAATATTTTATAAGCAGGTTCCTGAATCTTCAGCACAAACTGCTTAAGGCACTGACTAGAAAACTGGGCCACGACCCTTCTATGCTTGGGAGAACGTATCACTATCTAGAGGGACAAAAGGGAAGAAATGTATGTTATGTATATCATAATATTTTTTTAAATGGTACCGAATCCTGCTACTGTACCTGAATATAAGAAATCATTATAATAGTAAAAGTTTATTCCTTGAAGTATATTTTGTTTAATATCTTACATAAGAAAATAGAGCCAACATTAAAAGGGATTTTCCCCAAAACATATCTAAAGTGAAAGTGAGAAATTCTATGACAAATTGTTTTTCTTAGACTTTGAAGTAAACCAAGAAAACATTTTATTTGTGATTATTAGGAAACCTGAAATTCACACATTAGCTTTTAACATAACATACCATAATTTATTCATGTAGCAAGCCTGCATTGCTATCAAACTGTGAAGATGAAAAACAAAATTGTTAATTAAAACAATTATTGTTAATTTAAACAAAAAGTTTTGGGTAGTTCCCCTACTTTTGGAATTTGTTCCTCAAGCTCTTCATAATCATCACTTATCTACAAAGAAAGTTGAACACTAGTGTTTTGTTCTTTATTTTATCAATATGAGAACTAGAACCCAAAAGCCATAGAAGAATTACTTCAAAAAAGAGCAATATCTGAAGAAAGTATGAAACTTTTAAAAACTTCACTAATAAGAAATTCAGATTTCTTATGTATGTTTGTGCAATTTTCTCAGTTTTTATTAAAAGAACTCTCCTCTTTAATACTTCCCCTTTTAAAATTACCTTTCTTATACCAGCCGTATTCTGGTAATGAACACATCTAATTGTATTATGGTAGTAAATATTTTTGTTCTGATGTTTTTGCTTTAATAAAACTTATTTGCTAAAAAGTAAAACTTATGCCAAGATAAAATAACCAAAATAACATCTGTGGGCTTGTAATAATAGTCTAAGAAAGTGTGAGAAATTTTTATAATAATATTGCACTGATCACATTTTGTAGTAGTAATAGCCACAGAAATTCCCCAACATTGATGGCTGGGGTATGAATAGGTACAACCACTTTGGAAAAATTGCAGTATCTACTGAAGATAAAGCTCCATACCATCTACTAAACCACCCCTTAATCCAACCATTTCTGTTCTAGAGAAAGACTTGGGCCCAACCCACAGTGCTCAAAATGAGTGTACTCACAAAAAGGCATGGTCAAGGGTGTTCACTGCAGCACTAGCCAAAATCTAAAAAATTCTCAAATGGTCCACAATAGAACAATAGATAAGTTGTGATGTCTTCATATAATGGAATACCATTTAGGAATAAGAATAAACAAGCTATTGCTGCAATATGGATAAATCATAAAACATAATGTTCATAGAAATAAAGCAGACTCAAATGAGTATCTATATAAAGTTCAAAGGCAGGAATAACATACTTATTGTTGTTACATAGGTCAGGATAGTGATTATCTTTGGGTAAGTTAGTGCCTGGGAAAGGATATGGTGGTGGGAGTGGGCAGGACAGGGCATCTGTGATATTGACTCTGCTACTTCTTGTTCATGGTCTCTTTACATGACATTTTATCTTTGTGAAACTTTATATGGAACTTGTTATCTGTGCACTTTTCTGCATATATATTATATCTCAATAAAAAATTTAAAAATCTTTTAAAATCTATGAAAAAAGTTTGTACTCATAAGTTATTTAATTATAAATATTGATGGTTTCTACATGTTTTTGCCTCTAAATTGCCCTGAAAGAATATTTTTAAACTAAAAAGATGTATTTATGAAATAATACTAAATACTTTTTACTTTATTTTTTTTCTTTATATGTTCACAAATAGACTTAATGAACAATTCATCACAAATAGACTTAATGAACAAAGAATAGTTCCCATAAAGACATTTATTTTACAAAATATTTCCAGTAGAGGGAGCTTCACTTTCTTTACTATAGAAATTTTTCTTTCAAGGGCCATCACTGAAAATAAAAATATTTAATTTTTTACATATAGTTAAAGCCCATCATAGAGTGATGACCTATTCCCATCTGAGACTAGCCTAAGATAGATAAAAAAGAATTCTATTCAATTTATGAAAAAGGAAAGAAAAACTTGATGAAGAATACCTGTATCGCATAAACTTCTATATTGGGTACGTGTTTTTCAAGGTATTATATTCTGGGATTATTCATAAAAACATTTTTAACTGAAAGTATTTAATATCAATGAAGATTATCCTTATAACCAAGATTGCAATTTGAAATACAACTCACAAGAGAATTTCAATCAAACTAGACAAAGATCAGAAACTCTAGTGATAAAGGTTACTATATATCTAAGAATATGTTATAACAGTGTGGTCAAGTGCCTTTATACAAATTTGAACACATTGACCAAAACATTTTAGTTATTAACGTTAAGCTTCCCAAATCTGAATATCTATCAACTAAGCTATTATGATATCTTTGAAAAAATAAATATGTACATTATCCTCTAAAATACTAAAAACGATTACAGTGAAATGACTGATTTATCTTATAACATAAACTCCTTCCCATAAAATTTTCATAAATGTAAAAAAGCTCTACATTCTTTGCTCTGATCACTACATATAAAATTTGTGACAATTGTGAAAATATAAATAAAAATAAATAAAATGTGTGACAATTGTAAAGCTAAAAATTTAACTAAGTCTTATTAGAATATTGTCACTGAAAATATTCTGGTTTACAATGGTTCAATCCCTTAAGAAAAAGTCAATAATTTCAGAAATATAATAACCTTCATAACTAGTTCCTGTTATTATAGGCATATAAAAATAATATAGATTTCAGTAAGGTAATTTTTATGAAATACCCAATGTTTTTTCTAAGGTGCCCAAAGATGAAAAATTGACCTAGCAACCCAGAAAAGAATATTTACATATGTTAAATAGAAATAGTATATACATAACTTAATTACTCTAATTATTTGATTTTAATCCTCTTGTAAAGCTTGTGAGCCATAATATGGAAATCATAATAATAAGGTAATTATAATAGTAAAATGAAATATATATTGATAATCCAAAAAACTATATGAGCAGTATCTTGCTTATATATTGTTTAATTAAGAATAGTGGTTAAATTATCTGATCTTTTACGTAGTCTCTCTTTTCCTCTTTAATTTTTTTAAATGAGGCCTACGAAATATGACTGGACAGGATAAGAAAATTACATGTCATAGAACAATATTATTGTTCCATAGGTTTTTTATTACTTTCTCCAAAAAGATTATTCTTGGCAGATAACACATCTAATGATCTATTTATGATTTTACCTCCATTATTACCTGAATTAAGCATATTAAAAAATAATACTTGCAAAGTCTTAATTTTTTGTTCATTTAATTCAACCTCTGGATATATCAACAATGTTTAGAATTTTTCTAATTAGAAAAAGGTTATGTTCTTTTTTTTTTACCTTTTAAAAAGTTAGTAATGTTCCATTTCTAATTACTAAATGTTTTTAACTCCCAAAATGAGAGCAACATCCACAACTTATAATTTACTTAGAAATGGGAAGCTCTAATAGCAATTTGGGAGGAAAAACTGGACTTTGGAAATAACTTTTCCAGGGTAATTTCAGCTGCTGTTAATATAAGAGGCCAGTTACTAAAATGATTAATTCCTGAAAATAGAGCAAAGTTATATGTTTTCAGAGGTCTCAATAGATAGACTGCTAGATACCTTTAGACAGAATACAATACAGTTTAAGGGATGCTTTCAGCAAGTCAATTTATAATTGCATTCTTGATCTCATCAATAACAAGTGGTTGCAACCTAGCACACAGGCTTTACGGGTTCTCCAACTGTTAAATACAAGTGGACTCACCTGAGTAACAGTGCTGCTTCCCAGAAATAAAATCCCGAAACTAATGTCCGAAAGTGTCTCACGTGGGCCATGATACGGAGAGATATTCACGATCCTGAAATTAGTCTTATGCAAGGCATGGGGGGACGAAAAAGCCAGGAATGGAAATGTGCAATCTAACTCCGTGTGCTGGTGGAGAAAAACGCCTGGAAAGCTTCAGCACCATAGACAGCTCCCCTCAGTCGCCGAGGCCCTGCCTTTCAAACCTTTGAAATTCCCTTTCGACCCCTTCTCTGAGCATTGAACAGAGGGACATTCACAGGGTTACAAATGTGCAGGTGATTTACACAGTGAAAACGGAATGATGGGTGAGATGAAATGTATGAAGTGCCTAGGTTCTGGGCAACAGTTCACTGGAGCGCTAGCGGCAAAGGAAGAATGCGTGTCCTTCCTTGACTCAGACCCACGTTTGGTGAAAAGAGCAGCAGCGACAGCCGGAACGAAGATGCTTCTTCACCTGCTCCAAGCGCCGCCGGCCCGAATCCCACTCTCCACCTTTGGATAAAACCCGAGACAGCTAGCGCGGCAAAGGGAAATGGGGCGGGGCCTGACGACTCGGTCTTGCCGGCAAATCACAACTGCCCAGCCGGATAGAGCGACAGGCCACTCACATCGGTAGGCGGGGCTTAGCACTTCACCCTTTAAAAAAGCAACGAGTAACTGATGCAGAGCCTGAACAGCGACTGGAGTAAACTGGGGGAAGAAAGCTTTCAGCTGGGAAAGTCAGCTGCTTTTGTGGATTAGGTAGCAGAATCGGTTTGAAGGGACTCTCTATTGTTTGCTTCAGGAGAAAGGTACAATTTAATAACTAAAGGTCTTTTCGGATGTGCTCCGGTGTCTTTGACCTTACACGGAAATTCAGTAAGAGTAAGCACTAAGCCCATGGAAAGGGTCAGGAAAGAGCTGAGAATGAGGTTTTATGGGCAGCTGCGGAGAAGAGAACCAGCTGCTTCTAGAATCCTCTCATAATCCTTGCCCGCTTTTGAGCAGGAAATCTAGTGAGTTTCCTTCAGTCGTAATTAGAATTTTAAAAAGATGAAAGTGGGGAGTCTAATGATATGGCTACTTAGAGGCACAAGGTACCCACCATTTGTTCTTACACATTTTTCATATCTTAAGTTCAAGTAAGAAGGACAACTAGTTCATGTTACACTTTTTCTTCTGTCATGCATCTCTCAGTCCCCTCTCTCTCTCCATCGCCCCCATCCCCGCCCTGTGATCATTTACTTGGGGATGTGGGATGTGGGTTGGAAGAATGGAAAGGAAAATTGAGTGTGTGTGCTTATTCGTGTATCTCAACATAATGAAATTTTGAAAAATTAAAACCTGTTAGATCTTTATAGTGGTTTTTAGTACTATCAACAAGTATCCAAATGTTCACTCCTTGTTCACTCCTTGAATCTTAGCTTTTTCCCAAAACTCCCACAGATATTTATTCTGAAAGCCCTACTTTAATCTCATAACTTTCTCAATGATCAAACTACATGCCAAGAAAGTCTTCTTACTCTTTCTCACATTGTCTTCTTAATTAAATTCCAACCTCAATTGACATATTAATTATCCTGTAAATCTCTAACTGGAAGAGTAGAACTCATTACCTTCCAATGCTCTCAAGTAAGGGAAATGGAAAAAAAATTCCTTCTCTTTCCTCTTTAGCAGACAAGCTTATTTACATTCAGTGAAAATAAAGAATTTTGGGATGTATTTACATATATTTGTTAGTATACCTGTCTCCTTTCACAGCTTTGTGTTTCTGATTTAAATCACAACCTTTCAGTATCCCATAAGAAATTTAATTGATTCTGCTCATGAACATTTGCATCTTGAGAAACTTCATACAATTTTGTTATATTTTACTGATTATGTTATTACAGTTGTCTCATTTTTTCTCTCCTTTATGCACTCTGCCCTGTACCCCATCCCATCATCCCCACTCAACATTTTCCTGCAGCCACTTTCCCCAGCCCCACCCCTCCCACTCATACAATTTTAATTAACTCAGTTTTTTTCAGGGATTCTTTTGAAAGCTCACAAAATACAAATGCTTTTTAGTTGATCATTCTTTGAATAGCATTAATTATTTTAAATACTACACAATCAAAAACAAAAGCTTACTCTATTTCAAGAAGACCTGGATTTCTTGCCTTGTTTCACCACTAATGATATTCTTGAAAGAGTAATCAACTTTTTAAAATATTTTTACTTAGTATATCTTTAAACCATATATTTATTGAGAGAATTGAATTAAATAACCTCTGTGACCTTCTAGCCCAAAGGAGATAACCAATCAATGAACATTTATTTAAGTGAGCAAAATTACGGGTAATATTTAAAGTTCTATGTTTACATTAATCTGGATAGTTATGTTAAATGGTAGCTTAATAGGTCAAATGATTTTAGGCATTTCTTCTCATTAACAAAAAAGCATAGGAATGTTATACCATATCAAATTAGGATATACCTAGTCAATCAGTTTCTTAGGTATAAAGGTAATATAAGAAAGTGGCTAGAAGCCCCACATTACTCATTTTTCATAGCACAATGATTATTTTCTTCAAGTTACTTGTGACAAGATTTCTCCTCATTTGACTTCACAACAGTGAGAATAATGCCTATTATTACTTAACACATCACCCAGCATGTAACAGTTAGTTAATATTTGTTGCATGAATTAATAATCTAATTAGAAACACTATACATGTAGTTAATAAATAAACAAATAAACTCAGTATGGTGCACTGGGTACTAACTAACTTTGGTTAAAAGAAATAAGAATTAATCAAAGAGTGGGTTGCAGTGCCTTGTTTCTTTTAGTTAACATTTGGTGATGAATTTTTCACAGCTTCTTATCTATGGATTTTCATATTGTTTGTTTCTAATTTCTAGGAGGTGAAAATAAATTTCTTGCATCTACATATTTGTGGTAGCTATTTTTGTAAATTTTACTCTTTTAAGAGTAATGGTCCTGATTAGATGGGTAGATGAATGAATGTGTTTTTAGAAAAACTGTTCTGTAAAGAATGACTGACTCGCTCACTCATGTCAGATTAATCCGGATTCTGATGTGGCCAAATCTCTGTTCTTCTCCTTGCGACCTTTATTATTTCTTTCTTGTACTAATGGATTATATTCCACATAATACAAGGCAGGGGACTTCAGAGCTGACTGAGATATTAATTTCCATCATCTTTAAGGTCCTCCTTTTACAGAAAAAGTAATTGTAGCCCAAAGTGGTTAAATGGTAGTTAAAACCCCTCATATTCAGCTTGAAGATATCAACTTGATCGTAGTGCTTCTGGCTTATTGTGTCATATTTTGTCCACTACCAGGGAGCTATCTTTAATGGTATATTTCCACTGTTGTCTCAAAAATATATGCATATTGCCTAAACTACATCAAAGTAGACCAATTTCAACCTAATGACAAAGCTTTTTCGGTATGTTCAGTTGTTACTACCAATGATATTAAACAGATAATATTTTGTACATTGCTAAAATGATTTGCTATTTATATATTTGTTTACTTTTTGAAGTCAGTACAGTATGAGGTTAGTAATAGTCTACTGAGAGTTAATCAGATTCAGCAGCATTGAGTCATTCTAACCATCTCATCAAAAGCTTATGTATAAATCAAAATGCCAGTTTGAAAACTTACAAAAAGTAATGTCACTTTGGAATAATTAGAATATTAAGATATTTGCATTAGCATTCTAGAAGGTTGAAAGTTTTAATTTAGGAATCAAATAGAAAGTCACTTGTTCAATATAAATCATGTAGAGAAGAATCAATCCTATGGCAGTGATAAGTATTATTATCAAGTACATGAGCCTCGTGGATTTACATTTTGTATAGGGATCTCCCTACCGAACAGATTACAATAATCATGACATTTAGCTAATCGGGCGACCCTCCTTGGGGAATAGTGACAGAATAGCCAACAATTTATCTCCATTTCCTTCTTCAGGCAACAGGACCCCTCACCTGGGTCTTGGCAGCGGCCTCCTGCTGTTTCTCCTGCTTGCTCTCCTGTTCCCCCAAGGAACCCTCCATTGCGAACATTAAGGGCGGGTTTGTTTATTTTAATAAATCAGGTGATGCTACTTTCTTATTAATTTTACTGCGGTGACTGATTAATAAGATTATATAGGTTTCAGGTGTACATTTCTATGATACATGATCTGTATATTGCATTGTGTGCACACCACCCAAGTCAGATCGCCTTCAGTCTCCATATATTTGACCCCCTGTACTACCCCTCACCCCTCTTCCCTCTGCAACCACCATGATGTTATCTATGTCTATGAGCTTTTGTTTGTTTTTCTTGTTTATTCATTTGTTGCCTTCAGTTTTATATCCTACATATGAGTAAAATCATGTGGTTCTTAACTTTTCCTGTCTGACTTATTTCTCTTAGCCTGATATTCCCAAGGTCTACCCATGTTGTCACAAGTGGCAGTACTTTGTCTTTTCTTATGGCTAAGTAGTATTCCATTGTATATATGGACCACATCTTCTTTACCCATTCATCTATGGAAGGAAAAGATGCTCAGCTGCACTAGCTATTAGGAAAATGCAAATCAAAACTACAATGAGATACTGCCTCACACCTGTTAGAATGGCTATTATCAACAAGATAAGTAACAGCATGTGTTGGAGAGGCTGTAGGGCAAACCTCATTTACCACTGGTGGGAATGTAAACTGGTACAGCCAGTATGGAAAACATAAGATGCCACTCCTATTCCTAAAAACCTTCGGTGCCTTTCCGTTACAACAGATTAAGATCCACATTCCTCTTCACAGCTGAGAAGGCTCTGCTTTTCCATTGACAATTTCCTCAGCCTCGTTGTTCACTCAGTTCTTTCTCCCAGTATATGCCAGTCACATGAACTGCTTCTTTTTTCATGATTGCTCTGCCCTTCCTCTTGGACTTCCTATGTCTAGGCTCTTTCCAACATTGTAAATCTCTATCTTTCTTTCTTTTTTTCCTCCCTATCTCTTTCTCTAACAAAATTTTCCCATTTACCATTAAAGTATTTATTCCTTTCATAGATTAAGTTATAATTTGAAGTCTGCTTTTGTCTGAATACTCCTGGTAGGCAGTGACATTGTGCATCTGTAGGCCTAGCACATGGCGATCAGGAAGTGTTTGTAAATGAATGAACAAATGCATTCTCTGCTCTATAGTTCTCCCTTTTCTAGATTCCATCCTTACTAATCTTCTTTAACCCATTCTAACTTCATAAAATTTTTTAGGTCTCTAGATTATAGTGTTCTTTCCAGGTCAAACACATTCCTTGGCCACCTAAAAGTAATCTTTGAGTTTATATGTATCCCTTCATTTCACCTGGAGAATGAGTTATTTATAAATAACATCAATATCCACTATGTTATAATTTTTACTATTTTAACTCTCATACTGTCATTTTTTTTCTCCAAATGGTGGTAATAATTTGTCATAATTCCCTCAATAGTGGAATATTTGAAGCACTTAATTTACTATTTCATTCTTTCTCTCAATATTTTATATCAAGTTGCCACAAATTGTACAAGTACCTGCAAATTATTTTCTCGAACAGTTTATTATATACAGAGTTTATAATATGCACCATCTTAGGCACTTCTTGGGATACACATCTGAATGAGAAAAAAACCTTGTCCTAGAGGAACTATCTCTATAATATGTAAGATGTACATGAATATTTATAGTATCTCATAGGAGGTAAATATTGAAGGAAACAAAGAGAAATACTATGGGAAGTCAAATCCATTACTTCAAAATGGAAAGCATGAGAAGATTAAAAAATGATCATAGGGTAGGGGATATTTAACAACGCTTTGAAATCAGTTCACAGTTCATTTGTAGGATTTGACTGTATAGAAATTAGAGCAGAAAACTTTGTAGGAGGAGGAGGGCAAAGAATCTTCAAAAGCATAGAAGCAGAAGAAAGGGGGGCTTTGAGTGGTGATAATCACATAGTGCATTTTACTCAGGGTGATGAATTTGCCTTCATTCAATAGTGACAGAACTGATGAACGGCCTACATATCCATTCAGCCTGTTCTCAAACCAAAGAATATTTTTCATATTAAACAGATACTGTTGAAACAGATGTTCCAGAATTGGGTGCCCAAAACAAATGAAACAGAGCTTTGATGCCACGTATGCAAACAAGTATTTCACAGGAGCAGTTTCATCAAAATCTGTGGTTACCAGATTCTATTTGTTTGCAAAGCATTTCTTCTTAGTTATTTTCTGGATGCTTTTGAAATTATAATTATCTGGAATATTTAAATGCAGCTTCCCTTTCTAATACCCTGAAGGAAAAAATGTTGAAAGTGTAAATATTGTAAAAGGATGAATTTTTAACACTTTATAGATTTTTTATAATTTGTGTTCTAGAAATATGATTTAATATGAAAAATATGTTTATTGGCTGAGACACAAGGAATTTAAAAAAACTGCAAGACCAAAAATATATTTTTAGCATTGTATATAACTGGCTTGAATTTAGGTCCCAACACTGGCACTTAACCTCCTTGCTACCTTGGGCAAAGTCCTTGTTCTAACTTAGCTTTAGTTGCTTATTTATAAAATAAAAGTTATAATCTATTTCATCTATTTTCTTTAGCTTTTCGATTTCTCCAAAAACATCTGGCTTCTTTAGAATTCCTCTTGACACTTCCATTGTTAGTAACTGAAAATCTTGTAACTCTAATACTGTTTGATTTTGCCCACTTATAAAACTTCTTAATATTTAAAGATACTTATATTTTATTTACTTTTAATATAATAGCTTTATTGAGGTATAACTTAACTTGTACCATAAAAATTTACCCTGTAAAAATGTGCATTTTACCGGTTTGTAAGATATACTCATACAAACGAGCAACCATTACCGGTATCTGGTTTCAGAAAATCACGCATGCACGCACAGTCCCTATCCACTTACCGTCACTTTCCTTTTCCCCCCGTCTCCAGTCTCTGGGGACCGCTAATCTATATTCTGACTCCAGGGACTGGCCTATTCTGGACATTATATATAAATGGAATCATACAATATGTGAGCTTGTGAGACTAACTTTTTTCATTAGCGTGATATTTTTCAGATTTGGTGTAGCGCATTGACCCTGACTTCTTAAATTAGTTTGATGTCTGGCAAACATAAGTGCTAACGTTTTAAAAATTTAATAGACTGTATTTTTTAGAGCAGCTTAAGATTCATGGCAACACTGAGCAGAAGGTACCAAGATTTTCCGTATGTCCCCTACCCTACACATGCAGAGCCTCCTGCTATCAACATCCCCAGACTGGTATGTTGTTGTAGCCGATGAGCCTACATTTCAACGCAGTTATCACCCAAAGTCCATAGTTCACCTTTGGGTTCACTTTTGGTCTATACTATGAATTTGGATAAATGTATAAGAACATGGACCCACCGTTACAGTATCATACAGAATAGATTCACTGCCCGAAAAATTCTTTGTTCTCCACCTATTCACCCCTCCTTTCCTGCCTCCAAATCCTCAGCAACCACTGACTTCTGTCTATAGTTTTGCCTTTTCCAGAGTGTCCTATGGTTAGAATCTTGCAGTATGTAGTTTTTTAAGATTAGTCTCTTTCATTTAGTTTTTATGGATTAATAACTCATTTGTTTTTAGTACTGAATAACATTCCATTGTCTGGAGGTACCATAGTTTATTTATGCATTCTAGTTTCCTAAGCAGAAAGCTTATAGTACTAATTATAGATCCCTTTTTAATATAGTAATTCAATGCTATAATTTTCTCTATAAACAGTTTTTGCTATCTCCCACAACTTTTTAAATTTTTTTTATTTAGTTCAAAATATTTTTAATTTCTCTTGACATTTCTTCTTTGATCCATGTGCTATTTAGAAATATGTTGTTTAATTTCCATGTATTGGGGATTTTCCAGCTATCTTTCTGATAGCTGATGATTTTCAGTTTAATTCCGTTGTGTTATGAGAGCAGATATGATAGGATTTGTATTCTTTTAAATCTGTTAAAGTGTGTTTTATGGCCAGGAATGTGGTCTATCTTAGTTAGGGATTCCTCCCTGTGCACTGCTAATGTTGAATAAAGTAGCCTATAGATGCCCATCATATCAGTTAATTTATGGTATTGTCAAGTTCAGTTGTGTCCTTACTAATTTTCTCCTTGCTGGGTCTACCCCTTTCTAATAGAAGTATGTTGAAGTCTCCAACTATAACAGTGTATTCAGTTGTAATGGTGAAACTGTCATAACTAGGCCTTTGTGGTGGTGAGGTGTGGGAGGTGCAGAAGCATTTCACAGACCTTTCTCCCCTCCACCTGCTGGAAGCAGAGCTGATTTTTCTCTAATACTCATCCTAAGAACCTGGCAGTGTGACCCCTCCTATGACTCTGGGTCTCCTGGAGTTTTTTTCTCAGACACCCACTCAAAACCTCTCATAAGTCATCATTTCCAGTTCAGGTCTCCCTTCCTTGGTGCTGGTTCCCATAATTATTTCTGTTCGTGAGTTTCTTCTCTAGTAGGTTGTGATTCTCTGTATTTGCCTATCAGTCTCTTCAGTTTGCAGGACATCCATTTGCCCTTCAAACTCACTTCTCTATTATGGCTCTAGGAAGAGTTGATTTTTCTGTTGCTTGGGTTTTTACTTGTTGTTAGCATGGAGGGGCAACTTCCAAACGTCTTACCTGCCGAACCAAAAACCTGAAGTTTCTTACAGTTCTGTTTTAAAGAATTTTAAAAGCCAAATCTGATCTTAGATTTGGGGGATTTTCATAGCTTTGAGAATTCCTTGGCCTTTAAAATTACTGCAAATTTTGATCTGTAAAGAGGACATTACTTGAGCCTAAATCATATTTGTTTTAAGATATAGGCATATTAAGGGCATTTCAGGAAGACAGTCGAGTTTCTGTACATGTTTAAGTGAGTACTAAGGAAAAAAAACCCTTATTTTAAAGTAGAGTCAAGTAGTATATATTAAATGATAAACTAACTTTATTTCAGTTCCTCAGTATAGTTAAATAATACTTAGCTCTCTCCTGCTTAAAAATTTAAATTTGCTCCTTGCTTCTAAATGGAATATTTGACTCTCTTTGAGGTTAACTCCTCGTCTTTCACATCTCAGAGTACTAACTCCCCAGAGAAGCCTTTCTTGATCCATCCCATATTAAGTAAGCACCATACCTATTCCTTTCTATCACATCACGCACTTTACTTACTTTGTGGGTAATGTTTGTTTGTTTATGTGTTTATTTATTTATTTTGTCTCTCTTCCCCTAAGGTAAGTTCGGAAAGGTAAATATCCCTTATGTCTTTCCACTCATACTTCCCTGTGTCCTAAGATACAAGAAAGACAAAGTGAAAAATACAGAGATGAAAGCGGGGGGGAGAGGGGGAGAAAGAGAGAGGAAATACATGTTTCTCTGTAACGTGGCATATTGAAATTTTGACAACACAGATCAGAAACACTTGTGCTGATTGATGGAGGCAAGGATGGCAGCCTTGGCCGCGTTCCTGACATAGGCAGCGGGGAACTCAACAGTATCAGTCGGTAATAATTGAGGCAAGTGTTAGCACCAAGTTCAGCCCCTTGGGTCAGATGTTTGAATCCGGGACAGTGGCAGATACAGCTTGTCTCTGGTGGGTACTGGGAACGCAGTTGATATTTGGAGGATAGCAATAATTGGGATATTCGGTGAGCCAAAGAAGAGAAAGTGATGAAATACATGCAGTAGTCATGGAAACAACTAGCTTCTTGGTACATTCGGTATGACACTTCCAGGAGCCTCACAAAATTGTCTAAGAAGAAATTGAGAGAGGCTGAATTTCCTGAAGAATAAATAAAATCAAGCATAGTCAGAATTTTTACTTTTTTCACTTGTTTTTAGTCTTCTTTCATTGCCAGACTAATGAGCTCTATGAAACAAAGTTTTCATTATGCAAATAATTAATTTTATTTATCTGCCCCTTTGAGAGAGAGGTCAGAGAACAACAACAAAAAATATCATCACCTGTATCTGAGGGTTTTCTGTACACAAGAGAGTAGAAAAATCAAAAGCAAATAGTTCTTTTTTTTTTTAGCCATATAATTTTGAACAATAATATAGATCGTAGAATACTTAAATTATTTTTTCATTTTTCCAAGCAAATTGAGTTCAAAGCCAAGTTGTCCAATGCTTAAAGTAGAAAAACATCATAGAAAATATTTACTTTCCCACTTTCCCAAATGTCCCCATATTCCAATTATGTTACATGATTTTCCCCCAATGGAAAGGACATACAAACACTTCACTTGAGTATCTTAACTTTTCAGCAGAGAGTGAAATTAGTAGCAATCCAAATTCAGCCATGAATGTTGGCATGGCTTTTCTTGTCTCCTCCCCTAAACTGTGGACTACTGGTGTTTGCTTACATTCTTTAAACACCAGTTTTTCATACGTGTGAGAAAAGGGTCTCAGCCTGGTCACAAGCTTTCAAAAATAAATGCTTAGCAGGTCTATCTTAGTCATTGCTCTTGATTTTTTTGCTCCTTACTTTGTGTGAACACTTGTGGTGAGTAATGATGTGAAGCATTTTCTTGTGCCTCATTCTAATCTACAGCATATAGAAGATATTCCATTTCACAATGACATTAATATAGTTAGTATGATCTAAATTACTTCAGCAATACTTGAGGTTCATTTTATGGGATCCTAGATCCCATAAAATTGAGTCATAATTTTTCATCTAAGTATTATAGCCTGAATCTAAGTTATATTAAAATTGTATATTTTCTTACAACAATTAGAGGCTGGCAAAACCTTTAAAAATTTTTCAAATAAAAGTATACTTTATGTTTATAGATAAATACTAAAATCAAATCTATTGTTAAATCTTGACATTTATTCAAGAGCAACTTCAATTTAGAAGAAGCTAAAGGGCATTACTGAAATTAGAAATGAGATTTGAGGGTCAAAAACAAAGATGTTTTTCATATTTCTCAGTCATTTTCTTTTTCCCATTATTGTTCTCAGTAAAACAGGTACATATTATCATTATTAATTGGATTCACTCCAATTTATATTATGTATTTTATATTCTTGTAAAACTGACTGCAAGAATAGATTTTTCTATATCTAGAAAGTATAATATTCATAAATCTACAAAGAGGACCTAAAAACTCATATTTTTACTCAAAAGATCTCACAAATTGTATATATAGCAGACACTTCAATATTTATTTACTTTCTTTTCAAATAAACTCACATTAAAATATGAATCTTTACACCTCTTTAGCTTTTCCTCAAAATCTTTAGTAAAAGATATTAACATATAAATGCTTTCCATTTTTAGAGCTAATACAGTAGCATTATATCATGAGTGAGGATAAGACAGTATAACAACCAAAACAAATAAGTGAGTTACTATTTATGTACAGAGCCTCATCCTTTGGGACAATAGACGTAGTCATGACATAAATTTCAGTAAGTGGTCATACACCATTTCAGAGTTGTGTTAGCCTGAGGATTGTGATATATGGGCATTTACAATAACAACTGCTTCCTTAACAGTCTGAAAGAAGTGTTACATATTTTTTCTCCTCAATCAAAGGAAGTGATGGCTCTGAAAAGTAATATAAAACACAAACTGAAAAATGTGACCTATATGCCTTACTTCTGGAGTTGGAAGTTTGGACAGATTATATTTTCATCGTAAGAGTGCTCTCTGCCTGAGACTACTTGACTCAAATGGAGATTTCAACACAGCCAGTCCTCAAATGTGGTAGAACACTGCATGGCAGCTGACCAGGGTCTCCTTCCCCTTGATGGGCCACACCACTCCCATGACCCATGTTTGGGATAATTTTAGCTCAAAAGAGTGTTCACATAAGCACTGGGCTTTAGTTGTACCTAAACAATACAGTAGGTGTCCTGCCTGCTTAGTAGACTTTTTGCTTGAGTCCCTTGATTTTGGTTCCCAGTGTTGTCCCTTGTTAAAATAACAACTTGGTTACAAATTTCAAACCAGTTGAATTGTCTCAAACCTCTTGAAATGCAACCCTAACCCAGGTACCCCCCACCAACAATAAATTTGATTAGGCCTTTCCAGATTTTTACTCCTTCAGCCATGTCTTTTTCCAGGTTTTGTTTTTCATGTTTTCAGAGAACAATTATCAACAAGGAAAAATGTTCATGGCAATTTGTTAAATAGAAAATATAAGCTACAAAAGTATGTGTTTAGACTGAATGTTTGTATCACCCCACACAACCTCCAACACACACATACACACTACCATCAAAATTCACGTAATGAAACCTTAACCTCTGTTGTGATTATTTTGGAGGTGGGCCTTTGGAAGATACTTGGGTTTAGATGAAGTCTTGAGGATGGGATGCTCTTAGAAGCAGAGGAAGACAGACCAGAGTCTCTCCTTCTGTTAGAATAAGCAGCCAGAAGGGAAATAAATGCAGGAAGAAAGGAAGACCTTGAAATTCTAGGTATTGTCTCCACTGCCCGGGAAAGAAAGCATTTGAAGCTCAGCTTTCATCTCAAGGCCTGAAAGACCTGAAGGGCACATAGTGCCCCAAGGAAGAAGCCCAGTAACACCTTTGGGTACTTATGACACCCTCCTCCCAAAGCGGGCACCACCTTTACCTGTCAATCAATATGTAACTTCTTCACCCTCTTGCCCCTCGCCCCACCAACTATATAAGTTCTCAGGACAAAGGGCTTGGGGGGATTGGGGTTCTCAGCTCTCTGGCCAACCAGCCCAACCACCCGGCCTCAGGCCACCTGGCCTCTGGCCATGAGCATACTGGCCAACCCTGCCCTCACCATCCCTGTGTGTGCCACCCCAGCCTTTGGCCACCCTTACTTTCACCTCTCTTACCCTGCTTCACCCTGAACCTATGCCTTTCATCCTTCTACCCCCACCTAAACTAGGCTTCTTCCCTTCCATGGGAACAGTATCAACAATAAACCCTGCTTGCACACTAATAGATTTGCTGATCTGTAATTCTTTACAGCTTTGGCAAAACCACTAGGTCTCTCCCGTTAACACTTCCACCATGTGGGGTCACAGCAAGCAGGAGGCCATCTACAAGCCAGGAAGAGGGTCCTCACGAGGAACTGAATTTGTCCACACCTTAATTTGGTACTTCCGAGTCTTTAGAACTGTAAGAAGTAAATTTGGAAGCACCCTAATCTATACTATTTTGTTATAGCAGTGTAAGCTGACTGATGCATAGTGTGTTCCCACGTTCTTCCAGTATTTTTTGCGTGGATCTTCATTTAGGATACCTAGACTGGAACTGCCTTTGAATCCCAATAGTTTAATCCACTGGTGCTCTGTATGACTGCCTTTAAATCATTTCTCTAGGATGTTTTTTAAAAACAAGAAAACTATCCTTTTTAAGGTTTATTTTATATTAGGGTTTAATGTAAAATTAGGGCATTTATATCATGATTGGAAGCATCATAATCTTAACATGCGCTAGATAAGCTATGAAAATAAGAGCAAACATTAATTTTGTGTGTACCATGTTTCAGGCGATGAGTTAAAATTTCAAATCTTTTATCTCATGTTATTTGTCAAGAAGCCATCAGAGAGTCTCCAATATTATCTTCGTGATAATGAAGAGGAAATCGAGATTTACAGATGTTAAAAACAAGACAGCAGGACCAAAATGGAGTTGTTTATGCTAAACTCATCAAACTGAGACATAATTACTGTTTGAGCTACACAGGAAAACAAACCGTTCAATCAGAAATCACCTGATCAGCATTAGTTAGGTAACCTTTCTGATCAACCACAGCCATCCCCTAAAAGACAGTAACCTTAAAATAACCAACCCGTTCTTTTGTCAAGTATAACTTCCTTGTTCCCACTCCCTCTGACTATAAGTCTTTCATTTTGTATAGCTTCTTGGAGTTTCTTTCTATCAGCTAGATTGGATGCTGCCCAATTCATGAATCATTGAATAAAGTCAATAACATCTTTAAAATGTATTCAGTTGAATTTTTTTAACAGAGAGATTATGTAACTTGTTTATGGTCAAACAGCAGAGAGCATATCTGACTCAGCCTCGAGCCTGTCAGACTCCAAAGACCATATTCTACTCACATCACTGATTTTTGTGTATGGAATGTTAATTAGATCTTATCCATCTCTGAATGATGGGATGAAGAAGATAACCTGATTTCTTATTTCTTTGGACATGGTAATTGCCTTACATCTGAATATATTTTAGTGCTTAATTTAGGTTTAATTTTTCTTTCTGTTTTAAAGTTATATTCAATGTTTATGATATAGCTTATAGCTAGTTAGTCAAGCTATAAGAACTATGCTTCTAATAAATTTTGATTTCAAGTGGATGTTTTGCTAGGTTTGGCTAGTCCATCATACATTTGATTGGGGTTTTTGGGTGGGGGGTTTGTTTTTAATCATTTTTTAAAGATTTTATTTATCTAGTTTTAGAGAGAGGGGAAGGGAGGGAGAAAGAGGAGAGAAACATCAATGTGTGGTTGCCTCTCACCTGCCCCCCACCGGGGACTTGGCCAGCAACCCAGGTACGTGCCCTGACTGGAAATCGAACCAGCAACCCCTTGCTTCACAGTCTAGCACTCAATCCACAGAGCCACACCAACCAGGGCCATTTGATTGGTTTTAAGGTGCTCTGAGGATTAGTTTGAGTCCATACCAAAAACAGAAAAGAATAATAAAATGAAATTACCTTCTGAAGCCCCATGGTGCTTTACCTCATTTCTAGCTCTGAATGTCATGTTGACCTATTTTCCCTTTGTCTTTGAACCTTTCATGTGTCCGAGGTCTCTGACTCTCTCCTATAGGTAGGGTTCCCATACATATACATATAATTAAATTTGGCTATTTTCTTTTGCTAATCTGTCTCATGTCTATTTGATTATTAGGCCAGCTGAAAGAACCTTGAGGGTAAAGGAAAGTTTCTTCCTCTGCCGCATAGGTAATAATGAAATGACTACTTGTTTACCAAATCCTCTTATAGCGCTCATGCATGCCCTTTTGGGTATTGTAGTGGGTTTCTATAAGTTTCATAAAAATTTTCTTGTACATCTTATACCCTGGTTTTTCAGACAAAAGGTTTGGGTATGAGAAGAGGATGATGGGGCCAGGAAGTGGGAGGTGCAGGTATGGCTAATGGAAAGGCATTTGGGGGCTGTATCAGACAGACATATGGCGACATCCCAGGATTTCCACCTCTCTCTCTAGGGCGGCAGAAAGCTCAGCAATATTGTCTCCTAATGTCAGTGGAAGGCAGAACATGTAAGTGATGAGCTTGTTTGTTTAGTTAAGATTTCCAAGCAAAGTGTTGAAGGTACAACCTGATTCCTTTCTTCTGCTTACAGTAAAATACATAAGAGAGAAATAAGGGTAAACTGTTAAACTAAAGGGAACAGGGACTTGATAAATTTGGAAATTCTCATTCTGTTCAGGTAGTAAAAGATGCCAAAATTCACACATCACTTCTGAAATCTTGGCATAGAGAAAAAGTCAAAGATGTGACTTTGCTAAAACTTCAGGAAAAAAAACAAAACAGTATTCATGCACACAAAGGACCCTTTGAAGAGATTAAGGGCATGCCTCAGAGATCCTCTTAATCAAACCATAGAGCCTCCAGGATGCTTCCTGGCATTGACCCTTACCCAGCTCAGCATGAGGCTAAAATGGAGAGAGGATTAATCTGGAAAGATCTGTGGAGTTGGATTTTATAAAGTGGAGTTAACCCCACTGAAATCCATGGGAGACCTACAAAGTTTTGAGAATTTTATTTCAAAGAAAAAAAATGTTTATTGGAATGAAAAGGATAGAGAATGCAAAATGAAAGGACATTGTCAGATCTCCAAAATTCTACTGGTAGAAATCAGACCGATAAAAATATTCAGCTTCAAAAGTGTGCTACCTTCCTCAGAAAAGAAAGAACCCAGAGGGTGGACCTCAGTGACATGGACAGTTATTCCCAGATCTTGAAAACTAGTCAAGAAATGCCACATATTTGCTCAACTGTGTTTCAGATCTGCTGAACCAGTGAGCCCTTGGTACCTCTCAATGTACCTCTTTTGTTACTGGGATTGTTGAAGGATAGCAGAATATGTCACCCCAAAATACGCCAATTTGGCATAAAGACCATTTTGAACTGATTACTTTGAGGAACTACAGGCACAGAGCAGAAGCTCTAAAAACAGAGTAGAAGTCACCCTTTTATAATGGAAACCTACATTTATAAAGGAAATTTACTTTAGAAAGGGAGCTGGTACCAGGAAGCAATGCATCCTCACAACTTCTTCACCTGAGAGGCTCATCTGAATGGCAAGGCAACCTTTGTTTACCAGACATTTCCTCCACCCACCTTTTCTTGCCTCACCTTCTCTCAACATCTTTCCTTTGACTTTAGCTGAAGATGACATTTAAGGTGATGGCTTGGACCATTTCAGGCAGTAACTTAGTTTTCTTGGATGTCTCCCTTGTATATAATGAGGTATACGTGTTAATAAAATGTATTTTTCTCTTATTCAATCTGTCTTTTATCACAGGGGGAAATCTCAGCAAAGAAATAAGAAGGGTAGAGGAAAAATTATATTTCCTTTTCCTTGGCCTATAGCCGTTCTGTTACTCTTGCCACTTCATGCTGTTGTTCTTGATGTTGATGGCTTTCTTTCTCAGTTTTGCATATAAAGAACTGTGCCCTGAGGATTGCACTTAAAAGATTAAACCAGGAGTCTCATCTGCAGGGATCTTATTTAGATGATGAAATTTTGGACTTTGGACCTGATGAACGAGTGACACCCTGAGAACCTTGGGAGGCAGTGAATATAAGGTGCATGTAGGAACAACTTGAATTATTGGGTACCAGAGAACAGACTATGAGGAACAGGCTATAAGATGGCTCTCCACAATTCCTTCATCCTGGTGTACATTCCTGTTATGGAATGTGGGTCTATTTGGGGGGAGGTCCAGATACTGTTACCGAAACAACACCTCCCTTCCCCAGGGTCCCTCTGTTCTAGGTTCTTTGCCCACTGCCCTTAGAAATTACAGCTCTCAATGGTAGAGTTTGGTGAAGAGGAAAGGAACTATTTATTCAAAAGTTATACCAGTTCTGAATGGCTAAATGTCGCCGTTAAACCTCATAATCCCTTTAAAACACCCACCAACACACACAGTCCTACCTTTCCCCGCTTTGCCTAGTCAGGCCAGTCAGGGGTACCGTCCTTCAGGAGGAAAAGAACAGAAGTCCAGAGTTCCGCTAGGCAGGCCTCTCACAAATGGTTCCCAGCACCACCAACTGTGACACTGCAATCTCCAGTTCTTAACCCAAAACCATGTGGCACTTTCTCATGACCCACTAGCAAGAGTCCATTCTCCCCTTTCCTTCCCGCAGGGTCTTCACATTGTTCCCGTGGTGTGGGACGAGCCATCTCCCAGATTTCCTGCACACACGCTGTAGTTCTCTGTAACTCTGGGAGCTGTTTCCCATTTACCTCCTGGGTTTAAGTTATACAAACCTTCCTGGTTAGCCTTGTTGATATGCAAAATAACTGCCTTTGCATATGAGGCATGAAGCTGTCTTGCTGTTATTGACATGTAAAATGACTCTCAATGGCCTTGCTCCAGGGCAGATCTGAAGCTGGGCTGTCATTGATATGCAAAGTAACTCTGAAAGGCCCTGCTCCGTGTGTCCATTCCCTCCTGGTGATCCGCCTTAGGATGGGGGAGGGAGAATACTCTATATTTTTCTTGGACACCCCACATGCTGAACAGTGTTACAAATCCCCCTTTAGGGGGGTCCCTGGCTGGACCCTGTTACATTCCCTTGCATAATTCCTTTCCATTAATTATGGACATGACCTCTGACAGGGAAGGTGATGTCACTTCCATAATTACCATATAGTCTTACATAGCAAGTGTGCTGAGATTACATTATAACATCCCTTTGTTCCTGGCCTTGAAGAAACGAGCTACTGTGTTGCAAGGAATGGGGATCTCAGGAACTGTGATGGTTTTTAGTTGCTGAGGTAATTCCAGTAAGAAATGGAAGTATTAGTCCTGCAGTCACAAAGAAATAAGCTCTGTCAGTAACTTGAGGGAACTTGGATGCAGATTTTCCCCCAGTCAAGCCTCTGATAAGACCACAACCCTGACCAATACCTGATTTCAGCTGATGAAATCCTGAGCAGAAAAGCCAGTTAAGTCATGCCCTTCCTCCTAACCTAGAGAAACTGTGAAATAATAAATAGCAGTTGTTTTAAACTGCTAAGTTTGTGATAATTTGTTACATAGCCTGGAAACAACGCAGGCATGGTGGAAGGAGGAATGCCTCCGAACTTTGGAAGGAACATCTTAGACCCCAGGATGTAAGAAGAAGAAAGGACATTAAATTTTTCTAACTCCCAAGGAGGCTTTTTCATGGAAAAAAAAAAAAACCCTGATATCCCTGATATACTCTGTGATGGTTCGTTTTATGTGTCAACCTGACTGGCTTGCTCAGGTAGCATAAAAAATTGTTCATGGATGTGTCTGTGAAGATGTCCCTTGAAGATATTGTTATTTTAATGGGTAAATGGAATATAGAAGATTGTCTTCGCAGGTGGGCATCCTCTGATCTGTTGAGGGCCTGAGTAGCACAAAAGGTTGCTGAAGGCCAAAGTCACTTTCTCTGCTTAAGTTGAAATATCAGCCATCATCTTTTGATATTGGACATTAGTGATCCTGGTCTTCCAGCCTTTAGATTTGGACTGGGACTCATACCATTGGTTCCCCTGGTTCCTGGGCCTCTAGGCTTGAACTGGAACTATACCTCCAGCTTTCCTGGGTTTCCAGGTTGGAAGTGACAGACTGTGGGACTCCTCAGCCTCCATAATTACATAAGCCAATCTCTCATAATAAATCTCCTCTTATATGTTCTGGGTTTTCTGGTTTTGGCTTTTGTTTGTTTGTTTGTTTTTGGAGAATACTTACCAATACATGCTCTCACAGATTGTTGCATCTTAAATTTTATTGACTGCTGGGTCTACAATTTAACAACAGATGGCTCAAGCATAATTTGACCACCAATCTCATCAATAATTATATTGAAACAGCAGAAGATGACTTTAGCTCCTCTGCCTCCCATGCAAAACAATTGTCATCACCTCTGAATGCCTTTCCAAACACCATTATCACAGTTGGAATTCAGTCATTTCATGAGACAGATGACATAGACAGTCAGACAGGTTGGACTGAGTGCTCTCAGGTAGTCCCTCCGAAATCAATGACTAGGCCCAATTCAAAATAGACAGGAAACCCTAAAGCTTATTAGCAAGCTAGAAATCCATGTTGGGGGCCCTGTCAAGTCAAGCCCCCTGAAAGATGTAGACCCAACATAGGAGAGGGGCCCCAACAGTTGTTAAAAACTCTCTAATTCTAGGATCATAATTTGTACCCTGTGACTGTCCTTCTTATACGGAAGTTAGCTTTTAACTTGTCTTCCACCCAAACAAATGTTTACTTGACTTAAATAGTGATTATTAGGCAACTTCAAAGTGTTTGGGGGAACATTACCAAGAGATCAAGCGGCTATTCGACAGCTACAGAGATCTCTCCCAAATGTGGTTACTTTCGTTTACTCGGGGCAACTTCCTGGGTGTGTAACTAACTGCCCTATTTATGAGGTCCACCCAGTGGACAGTTCCCCTACAGTGGGAATTATCCACTTGGAAAAGGCGATACAGAATATGTGCCTACTTGATTGAAGTTGTCAATCAAGTCATGTGCGCCTTGGAAAGCATTCCTGTTAGCCTCAGTTCACTGTCTGGAATTTTCTTAGACTTCACCCTTAAGAGCCAGGGAATAGTCTGTATAATTGAAAACACATCCTGCTGGATTAACTCATTGGGTGCATTTCAGTGCACAAACCTGGGAAACTAGTTGGTTTTTCATGGTAGACTGTATTGGTTTATGAGATCTGCTCTACTGGGACCCTGAAAGACATGATTGACGTTAACACTGCAGGTTGACCACATCTAGCTGCTTGGAGTCCTATTGATAGTGGCCTTTATTAAATGCCATATAAGAAAAATGAAGGACTTCGGTCAGATTTTTTTCAGAGTAGATTGAGGAGTGGCATAAGTTAATGAGAAAATTTTGTAGAAACCAAGATGATATTGAAAGGAGGGATGGATATCTGGGAACACTATTCCCATGGATCTTTCATGTCTCCATGTCTTACAAGCAGAGGCACCGGCTATTACTGTTGTTCTGGGCTACCTTTCCAGGGATGTTTACATAGAGATAGTACAGCCACTGGAGCAAAGAGTATGCATACTTTCTGCCCATTAAAGATGCAGGTTCCTTAAACTCAGGGTTTCTCTCCTGTGGAATACAACACACAATGCCCTCAAATACCATCTGGCCCTCGTGGTGTCACCACACAGGAATGAGGACTCAGAGAACAAGAACAAAATACCTGTTGATATTCTGACAACTGCTACCAGGGTAAGTAATAAACTATCCTTTGTTTCTGACTCAGGAACCTCATGTCTTCTGCTGCCGTCCTGAAGTTGTGGCAGGCAGCTTAACTTGTTAACTTACAAGTAGGGTAAACTCTCAGACCTTTCATGATGAGGTGATGTGTGCTACTTATGGGCCAAGGCAGAAGAAAATGTTATGCATGCTCTGTTTCCCCACCCCCTTTTTAAAGTCCTACCAGCAACAAAAGGAACTGTTTCTCTGAATCACTTCGTGGAAGACAACCCTCTGCATAATAAGAAAACCTGGTCATTCCATTAATGAGAGATAATGATTTTGTAGTAGACTAACTCACTAAAATGTTGGGGTTTATTTGTTACAATGGTGGGAGGTGTGTAATTTGACCAAGAATGACAGGTTGACAAATACAAGTGGCCATACAGTACGCCCACAAGCCCTTCTGAAAACGTGCGGAAACCAGCTATAGATGAGTGCTTAAGGCAGTCCATCTTAACAGTGAGCCGAACAGGTAATTTCTTCTATTCATCTGCCAAGTTATAAGTTGCAATTTCAAGATCTAAAAGTCCCACAGCCTCCCAGTTTTCCCCTGGAGTTTGGCATATTGCCCTAGCTAGATCCCCGAGCATTTTTCTACAACGTGATAAAAAATGAAGGACTTGTGTATCTATCATTGTTTGTATTTCCCCTAGAAAATGCTACTCCTGCTGGTCTAGTTTATGTGCTGTCTGGGTATTGGCCTTTGGTCATTTATTACTTAATGCATCTCTAGAATCGCTCTGCGCAGCGTAGAAAGAGTACTGGATGGGACTACTGCTGCGGCTAATTACGGACATACATGGCACGTTATCAGTGGTGAGCAACAGACCAATCAGAGGTAAGCAACAATATTTCAGGACAGAACTGTTGCGTAACTGTGTTATTATTTAGTAACTGTGTTATTTAGACAAATATTTAGTAAAATCACCACCTGCCATAATATAGAAAAGCCGACCAAGGTTTTACTGGGCCTGTAGCTCTTGCTTGGGAAAATCAACTCTAAAAATTAAAAGCCTTAGTGTCATTGGCCTATTTTTTCTGTCTTTAGAAGAGAACTCTAAGAAATAAATTAGTTTGTGCAGAAATTACCTGTCTTGATAGCTAAAAGGGGGAGAGAATGGAGACATTGTGCAGTTTGGCAAGATTGGAAAAATCTACAGACAACAAAGACAAGACTAGGCAACAAATACCTATTAAGATTGTTCAGTTAATATAAGTGACTCAGTCCTAAAGCCAAAATAAGATAAGGGTTAACTTTCTTTTTTAAGTCTATTATTTTAGATGGTCTCAAGATAGCCACCATTAAATTAAGAGTGAAGGGTACAGAGCAGATGAACCAAGAAATAAGACAGATGACAATTATTTCTAAGAAAGGACATTGGTATGGTTCCTGGTACCAAGTACTGGCTAGAAGCAAACATCTTTCCAAATTGTAAGAAATTTTATTGCCAAAGAAACCAAATCCCTGACACAGAAAGCCATTGACCTTTGTTCCTTAAACCACAATCAGTTCCCAAAACTTGCCTGAGCAGAAAGCAGGCTGCCAAACCTTGACCTCCATCACGGAGTGTACAGCACTAACATCCGCCTCTCCTGGGACTGTACAGGACAATGAGCTGGGGAAGACTATGCACAGCACAGCCGGGGTTCATAGAAAACAGTGCTCTGGCCACTAGTTTCAGAGAGCAGAATTGGGGTCTAGTCAAGTCATTTCTGCCACTGCCAGTGTAGGACTTCATGGCGCCCCGCCACAGGTGTTTTTTCCCATTCTTTCCTTCTCTGAATGCTCAGGTGCATTGTTATGGATACCTTGTCTCTGCTCTGGAACTGTGATGGATAAGTGAGGGGTTAAAAGCATGCGTATAATGATCTTCTAGCAAACAGGACAAAGAACATGGACAATGTACCATATGACAGCAAGTTTCTGGATTTTGAGCCCAGAGCAGAGGTCTCGGAGGCCCTGGGGACCGTCTGAACCAAAGTTTAGAAGCAGCCTCAGTGCCTGAATCATCACGTGGAGGAAAGCAAGATCTCCATAAATACAACTCGTGAGATACATAATTCTATTATGTTAGACCACTGAAATTAGAAATTTCTTGCAGTGTTAGCATAACCCTAGGCTGGTGATTCTCAAACTTATATTCATTTTTAGCCCCTGAAAAGCCTTTTTCCTAACCACTTCCCTCCAATTAAATTATAGCACCATAGATATCATCTGTATCTGTTTATGTGCCACATGCATATCTGTGCTTTATATATTTTCACCCCCTTTCCCGGCCCAGAACCAATTTTGTCCCTTTGGGGGCGCTATTGCTCCAGTTGAGAATACATACCTTATTCCTGCTTGACTCTCCTACTCAGGACAAAAGAAAGGTGTGTGAAAGGGGCAGTTATGGGAGGTTATCAGGAGAAGCAAGGTAAACATGAGTAAGCTTTGTTATGTCTTTAAATTGGTGCTTTCTCTATTCATAAAAATTTCAAGTGATTTAGAGTCATCCTTCTCTTCCAGGTACAAAGAGAGAGACACCTGACCAATGGAGATTTCCTTTATAAATGTAAATTTCCTCGGCCATAAAGGGCAACTTCTACTTTTGCTTTTGGAACTTTCTTTTGTCCGCAGGTTCTCAAAAATAATCAGCTCAAAATAATTCTTGTGACAAAGAGGTTTTTTGTTTTGTTTTGTTTTGTTTTGTTTTTGAGGTAACATTCTGCTACCCTTGACAACTTAGGGTGGTTGATTGCTAAAGTGGCATGAATTCATGACATCATGGGCCTAATAGTAACCAATACTTGCTGGACAATCTCAATCCCCGTAATCATTTGATGTTTCATAACGAGACACTCGGTCTCCACCAAGGTCCCAAATCCAGAGGTGGTGCTGCAGTGGTATACAGTTCTCTGCTGAAGATGGGGTGGTCTTATTCCCAAGCCCCCGCGGGCTGGGCTGTGACTCTCTTACTGGAGTATTCCCAGGACTCTACACAGTGTTCTTTTCTAATGCAGGGTTAGCACACTAAGCATGGGCCAAATCTGACTCAGGGCTTCTGATCGTAATTAAAACTTGGTTGGAACCCAGCCGTACGCACTTGTTGATGTATTGTCCAGGACTGCGTCTGCACTCCAGCCACGGAGTTAAGCAGCTCTGCTCTAAAGGCAGGACTGAAGAGTTGCGCCACATCAGCAGGGTTTGGTAGTTGCAATGGAGACCCTATGACTCTCAAAGCGTGAAATATACACCATCTGGCTATTTGCAAAAACAGTCCGCTGACTCCTGCTCTAAAGAATCATTGGATCTGCTAGATTACATGACCCAAGGGGCAGAGCTGTTTGTACCACAGCCTACATCTGATGCTGAGCTTCGTGCTCTGAATGCCACTTGAAATTGGCAGCCTTCTAAGTCACCTGATAAATGGATTAGAGCGATATTCTTAATTATGGTATATGTTCTTCCAAAAGTCCAAGAATGTCTACAAGCACTGTGCCTCTTTCTTGGTGGCAGAAAGCTCCAATATCCTGGCATGCACTGTATCTAAGTTTCATGAAAGGCAGGCCCTTTGCTCTAGCAAGCCATCAGCTTAATAAGGTATACAGAGTACTTGCTACTTCTTGCTAAGTTCTCAACCAAAAAAATCAAAGAGATGTTTCATAGAATTTTCAGATAATCAAGACCCCTGCAGACTATGTTGTGATGGACAGTAGTAGAGTTAATGGAGTCCTAGGGCAAGGTCATGAACTACTTACTGCCCATCACAATGAATGCCTTTGAGTATCTTTCCTGATGGGGAATGAAATGAAATGCATTCACTAGATTAATAGCAGCTGTATTAATTACCTGTTGCTGCTGTGACTAATTACCACAAACTTAGCGGTTTGAAACAGCACAAATATATCATCTGACAGTTATGGAGAACAGACCTGGCTGGGCTAAGACTGAGATGTCAAGTGGGGGTATTCCTTTCTGGAGTACTAGGAGAGATTGGTTTACCTTGTCTTTTTCCGTTTCTAGATTCTGCCTACTTTCCTTGGCACATAACACCCTCCTTTCACATGCAGAGCCAACAATGCTGGGCCAAGTCTTTCTTACACCGCGACCTCTCTTTCTCTTTCTCTTCACTCCTCTACTTTTGAGGACCCTTGTATCTACATTGGGCCTACCTGGATAATTCAAGATAGTCTCCCTATTTTAAAGTCGACTGGTTAGCAACCTTAATTCTGTCTGCAGCCTTAATTCTCCTATGCCACGTAACCTACCACCTGCACGGGTTCTGGGGATTCTGGCATAGACTTGTTTGTAGGGCCCTTATCATGCCTACCGCAACTACATGTCAAGGGCAAAGTCTATTTTGCTCTCTGTTCTAGGAAATGTACCACATCTGGTACAGCAGATGTGAGAATGGGTCTGCCATTTGGTTGTATACATGAAGCTCCACTGTCATCTGTCATGGTCTATCTAAATTTTCTTGCAGATTGTTATTGATGAATTCTATGAGGATCACAAAACTTAACTTTTTTCAGGTCTTTGTGTTTGGCACCAATTTCTACCATTCGACCTGAAATGTTGTAGTGTTTTTGATTTACTGCTCTGGCAAGGAGAAACGGGCATATCAGAGATTTCTGCTTATTCTTTTCCATTGTGCAATAATGGTTCTCATTCCATAGAACAGGAAACCTATGTGACGGTTTTGTCAGCTGTTAAGTATATTCATGTTAGCACACTCAAGGACTATACAAATGACCACAGAGGGCATGGTTGGAGCTGTTGGGGTGACTGTAGATGAAATCAGGCCAGGGGTTTAACATATGGTATCTGTACCCTCAACCCCCTGCAACAGATGGGTTATGATGATGTTTTGTTTTGTCTTGCTGAACTTAGCTCAGGCTTTATTTCCAAAAGCTCTAGGAAGATCTGCAAATTCCTTTCTATAATATACAGTTACTTTAAATATTGAATATGGGCCATTTGGGGGTAGAATGAGGGAATGGCTCCTGTATATATGCTTTAGCATTAAGGTTCTTCAAACTAAGGACCCAACTTGCCTTTCAAACTCTGCTAATGAGAACTCTGAGAACGAGGTGTGCCTGCTTTGTCAGGAGATATTTCTCTATGCAAGCATTAGTGATACAGAACACATCGTTAATGATGTACATTGTGGTGGGCAGAATTCCAAGTCTGGTCCTTAAGATTTCCGCCCCCTGGTATGTTCACTTTTGTATAATTCCATCCCCTTGAATGTAGGCAGAACCTGTGAATATAATGGGACTTGATTCTTGTGATTATGCTACAACTCAGTTAACTTCCAGTTAATCAAAAGGGAGATTCTCTGAGTGGTCTTGGTCTCTCAGGTGAGCTGGGATCTCCCTGAAGTCAGAGAAACTAGAAGCATGAGAGCGTCTATGGAGAACCTGAGGACAACCTCTGTGAAAAGAGCAACCCCTGTTTGCTTGCAAACAGCAAGCAAAAAAAAAGGGGACTCAGTCCTACCATGGCAAAAACTAAATTATGCCAAAACCCGAATGAGTTTGGACAAGGACCCCTAGACCAAGCTGAGAACCCAGTCCTGGCAAACACCTCGATTTCAGTCTGCAGAGACCCTGAGCCAAAGACCTAGGTAATCAGTGCATGGACACCCAAAATAGACAAACTGGGAGAAAATAAAACTGTGTTGTTTTAAAACACTAAGTTTGTGGTAATTTGCTATGCAGAAAGAGAAAAATCATGCACATTTTATACATTTAGCAAGTATATATAATATTCCCTTCAATGAACTAAACATATGTTATAAAAACTTTTGTTGAGATTAACCAAAATTTTGTTAAAATTAACTTTTGTCTGGCACTCTGTTTTGGTGTCTGTGTGTGTGTGATATTTTAATTGCTTTTCTATTAATAGACTATATCAGTGGCTATTGTTTTTCCGATGTTTATAGAAACAAAACAAATGACAGAGAAAAAATTCACTTATTTGTCTCTGAAAGCATGTTATGTAGAAGAAATTGTCCTTTGGAAATTGTAATGCTGGTGGAAAACCTAGCAAAATAAAACAAACAAAACCAGAATTTTGAGTTTTCCAGTAATCTCCATCAATCGGACCACATCATGTAAAGATTGGAGGTACTCTGGAAACTCAGAAATAGTAGCTATTGATCATATGAAGTATCCCTTGCAGGGAGAGGAAGAAACTTTCTTTATTTTCAAGGTTCTTTTGACTGGTCTGATAATCAAATAGACATAAAATAGATTAACAAGAGAAAATAACTAAATTTACATACATATGTATGGGAACTCCACATACATGAGGAGTTCAGAGACAGAAAAGAAATTGACATATATATGACATTCCGAGCTAAGGATGTGATAAGGCACCTTGGGGCCTCAGAGAGTGGTTGCAGGGAGATCACATACTTGGTGGTTATTAGTTGGCCCTGCCACATAGGTAGGTAAAAAGTTATTTCCGGTGATAATTCTTATCATGGCCCAGGCCTCTACTTTAAAATTCTTCTAGATATTTAAGGGCAATGGGGCAGAAGTTTCTCTCGAGCTGACAGTGTCTTGATTGCCTTTAGCTGAAAATATTTCACATACCGCTGAGGAGCATCTCGGGGTAACTCGTCCTGGTAACCCCTATACCCTCGTAGCTACGAGGGTAACCCCTATACCCTCGTAGCTTCTAATCCTTTGCCCTGTGCATTTATTATGTGCAGGATTTCTTACTTCATCCAGGATAATAAAGTAGAATGAATTGATGTTCTTTCCTCTCCAACATACAACTAGACATATACAGATATAGGCAAGATTATATTTATTTATATTTATATATAAATATATATAATTTCTCTGTGCCTCAGTAAAAAATTCCTGTGGTTGAGATCTTATATATGCCATGACAGCCGGTGTAGAATTGAACTGAAAGTGGTTGAGAAAAAGAAAACATTCACAGTAGAAAATATATAGTTTATAAAGGCACGGATGGGTTAACAAAGTTCAGAAAAAAGTAACAACTTTGTTAACTTCTTTGGGAAAACAAGGAAAATTGGGGACTAACAAAAGATGAAATTGTTTAAGTAAGGATATATACTGGAGTACATGTTTCATAAATGGGTTACTAATTAAGCCATTTAAAGTAACCCTCACATGAATAAAATGTGGATTATTACTCTCATTTTCAGACAAGTAGCTGCAAATTGGAAAATACGAAGGGGATAAAAACAGGTTCAAAAAAAACCTTTCAAGAAAACAATTTCCCTCATTACTTATTCCAGGTCCCCGCCTCCACTCTTTGTGTTTTATCGGATGATTAAAACCTGTATAAGATAAATACTTTAGGGATGGCGGGAGCGGCGGCGGCAGGCCGCGTGTGGCTCCCACACCGCGCTCTGAGAGGCAGCCCAGCAAACCGAGAGCATGGGCTCCAGAGCCAGTCTCCCTGCTCCCCAATCCCCGTTTGAGCACCTGTTAGAGGCTGATCTTGGGAAGATTGCTTAACCTCTGATTCTCATCTATAACACGCAGATTATAGGATCCACCTCATAGGATTATTATAAGGATCAAATAAGATAATATTTTCAGTGCATGTAAAACAATGTCTGGTGCATATTAAGATCCCTGTAAGGATGTGTTAAATGAAAACAAATAGAATTGCTTATTTTGCATTTAACATACTCCATAGTACGGAGTAATCACCGTATTGTTTCTGAAGCCCGATAATTGTTTGTTCTGCTTGCATGCTCTGACCATAAGATGCATGAGCAGCATTTTGCAGTAAAGAAAGTAATTAGATTATTAGGCTTGGCCAATCTGGAGACAGGTGAGCTGCTGTCCCGAAGGACTCTGTTCCCCTGTGGCCTTTAGGTTACAGAGTACATAGGGCAAAATCACAAGACACCGTGGGTTAGGGGTACTGGGTCAAGTTAGGAGCTGATCAGTTAGAGATGCAAGAACGGTAATAAATCATATCTTCAGGTCTTGAGATGTTATCTTTAGCCTGCCAGGGGATTAAACTTTGTGACCATTAGTCAGAGCCAGGTACTGTTTTCTACGGACTCTGAGATCAAGAGATCAATGATCATCCAGGTGAGAATCTAAGGTCAGGTCAGTGAAGTGTGCTGAGAGAGAGAAGAGGAAAAAAAAAAGATTGTTTAGGACCCTTGGCTTCAATATCAACTTACCAGAAAAAGAACAATATAAAAATTTTGGGACAGGTCATATAATTTGGAATAATTCAGCATGATATTAGCCAAATAAATTTGTGAAATGTGTTATAGTTGTATATATACAATAGTAAGTTTTAGTTCAGATGGATACTATAAAGAACACAATTACACCAAACCTGGTGGTGCTGATCTGATTCGGCATTGTTTTCTCTCTAAAAAGTGCCACGTATATGCATAGTGGAGACAGCGACCTTGGTCACATTAGCGGAAATATTTATAATCACTGTATCAAAGTAATAAAGTACCAGGAAAAAAACAAAAACACAAAACAGGGATGCTCCCAGTTGTTTGATCTTATTTATACCAAGCATACTGTTAAGTTAAAAATAAAAGCCCAAGTGAGAGGCAACAAGCATTTATGTGAGATCTGAAAAGAATAGCTAATGGGAAAGCAGTGGTTCAGACAGAAACCCAAATAATGTTCCAATTAGGAGATGGAGGTGAAGGGTCTTTGTAAGAAAGGGAAGGGGAACAATGACATCAATAGAAGGAAGGAATTTCTATAGGTGCAGATAAGCTAATATAGTGATGCTAATTGAAAGTGTTTTTAGCTTTCAGTCCAATGGTCATAATATCAATACCTGCTTTCTTGTTATCTTTGTAAACAATTGTTTTGGGTACAATGCTACTTTAGATCCAGTCCAAAGGTTACTTTGCCCTGTGTTAACACTCCAAAAGTTTAAGAAGGCCTGCAAGGCAGTTCCTCTGGAAAGGCAGCTTCGACTCCGTTTTAAAGTGCCCCCATTTATATTAGCTTTCACAACACAAATGCTATCGATATCTTCATATATATCCGAGGCAGGATAGTAAGAAGCTAGGAAAATTTCTCGGCAAGTGGAATAAGACAGATAGCTGAACAAAGTGGCAGAGACATTCATAGCCAGGTACAGAAGCACGGGATTGATTAAATACTTCGATTTTTTACAGAATACATAGCTTTGATTACTAGCTGGGAGATACTAAATGATGGTTACAACGCAACATCTCGGTGCAGGCCGAGGTATTGACAAGGAGGGAGGGGAGTGAAAGCAGAACAAAGAGATGGGGTGGGGGATGCTGCGGACAGGCAGGCAGTGTCCTTGCTGGACCTGATACGGAATTTTATGGTCAGTGTCCTTGAGCTGACCATCTGATCTTTGACAGCTGGCTGTTTCTTAGGGTTACACAGGCCTAAACCTGTTGATTCTAGGAAAGTATACTTAGAAAAAAAACTTTTAACAGAAAAGTCTAGTTTTGAAAGAAAAGTCAGGTTAGAGTAACAAGCTGGGTTTAATATTTACTAAGATTAATATGGGTAACTTAACGTAAGTATAGTGTATTCATTCCCTGTTACAAAAATCTTTCCTGCAGGAAGTCAAGAACCCGCAGACCACTGGTCGGCCGGAGGCATACCAGCCCCAGGCCAGATCCCACTTCCAGTTACATTATTTTTGACAAACTATAGAGCCAAACATTGAGAGCATTGCAAATGTACAGTCATTTGGAGTTAAAATATTTTCTGAAAAGTGTTTTTATTACATATAACAATTGTTTGGTAGCAACACCACGCTATACTCAGTGCAAAACAGAGATTTAATCATAACTTAACCTTATTCTTTTCATTAAAAGCTCCACTGATGAGCAACTGCTGAGGCAGTACTTTATTCTGAAGACAGGAAAGTTCTAGTGTAGTTTCAAATTTAAATGTATTCTATAAACGTGTCAGACTGAGTTATTATTCAGAATGATCATTGTTTGTGGTGATTATCATGTGCCATTTAGTGAGCATTCACTGTATATCTGGAGCCTTGCTAACTACGGTGTGTTTAATTCTGTGAATTTCTGATGACTATTTCCTATAAGAGCACAGGTTACATTATAACCAGTCCCTTCAGGCATGACACATAGTGAAAAAAGTTAAAGGAATATGATGTACTCTTTTTTGTTTCATTAACAGTTTTGTCTATTCATTAAAATTTAATAACTCAGGAAAATTTAACTTTTTAAAATTATAACTAATTGGTTGGTTGGTTTGCTGAATGTTTTTAATTTTATGGTTTCATCCTGAGATGATATCTTTTTAAAACACTAAAACATTTTTAATATGTTCATTTTTTATGTAGTTATTTGATTTATGTTCTCTTTATACAATGCAATTTTCTGTTTTTATCTGATATATATTATTATTTCATAATTTTAATTAGAATGTATTTTATTAATTTCAAAAACACCCTGCATGCACTATTATTATGTAATGTAATCTACAAAATAAATATTATCATAACTGAAACAATATTTTGCATATCCAAAATTGCTTTTTATTTTGATCAGACTAGAAAATATTTTGGTTGGTAATGTGTCAGTGTTTTCCTTCAGTTCTGTGACTTGGATTTCAAGGCATCTATTTAGACAAAACCTCATTGAAGTGTTGAAACAACCACACTGAACCATTTCCCTTGTTCCTGAGAAAGTCTATAAAAAAAAACAAATTGAGAAACAAGGTCATCTCAGACTTAATGTCACTGAACACAAAACATTGTTCAATATTAAATATTTTAGTTGGAAGTATGCTAACTTGAACATTTATTCAAAGAGAGGAACTTTGCTCAAGTCAAATAATTTGATTGCAATCATTATCTTTCAAAGGTTTTTGTTTAAAAAAGAAATCTTTCTGAACCCTGATATTATTCATCTTCTCAGTGAAATAGTGATCACATGGTTTATAAATAAAATACATTGTTATTCAAGATGTTAAGCTAAAAATCAATAGATAGCAATTAAATAAGATATTGCATTATGTTAACATTATTGATGATCTTGTAACTAAAATTTATCACTGCATTAGGTAGGATAAATTTCTTTTTTATATATTAATAAAATAAATAATACAAAAGTATAGATAAAGGGCATTATATTTTTCTGATAATGGCTATTTTACACTGTGATATCTGAGCTATTACTCTTATAAAATGTAAGTAGAAAAAATATTTTTTAAATTAAAATTTTTAAACATTAAAATTATCCTAAATGACATGTGATTACTCTATGATACTTCACAAAGTATGGAATGGGTACAATTAAGGAATTAAAGTTAAGAAACAAAGTGTCAGTAGATGCTGTTTTTTCATATTGCAAGCTTATAATTATTCAACTTCATCATAAAAACTTTAACTTTTCTAACTTTATCTCATAACTATACATGAAAAACATTTTCTATAATAATGACTGCTACAGTTTTCATGATAGCAAAATTTTGGTTATGTTCATGAAATACTTATTGGAACCTTCTATTATAAAGACCAAAATATTTTTGTTACTTCAATATGTGTTCCTAACTTCAAATGTATAGTTTGAGTGAGAATTGTAAACATATATACAAATATGTATAATAATTACCAACACGTTGACTTAATCACAAATAGTAGGCTAGCTTAGGACTGTCAAGTCATGTTGGGGCATAACTCCATAAACTTGTCACCAGACTCAAGGGATTCTCTTCTTGGGGTGTTCTATTCAAACACAAGATATGCCCATCAACAGCGTGGTTTCATTTACTTGTAGCAAGTAAAGGAGACATGGAATTCACACCCAAAACTGTGCATCCTAGAAGGGAGGCTTGGCCATTGCTTTTACACACTATCTGGTCAATCACATGTTGATCTCTTCTCTGCAACTGGCCACATTTGTCCAGTTGAGTCCCTGTCACTTCATCCTATTTACAGCTGCATCTGTAAAACACTGTGCTACATTTTATTAGGAGGAAATAACATTTAGAACTGCCCAGAACTTGAGACCCTTGTCCTGTCTCCCACTTAATTCTCTCAGTGCAAGGCGCTGTTCTTTGTTACCTAGGGGCTATGAGATTTATTATTTTAGCTATCCATGTGGAGTTGTTAACACAGGATAAGAGTGAATGTTGTTACATTAGATGGTCAATATGCAGAAAGTTGTTCTTAGAAAACCTACACTGTAAGCTAAATAAGGAAGAGTAGTAACCCATGTACAGCTGCTCTGAGTAGGGAGAACAGGGCATGCTTTGATTGCCCACGGAGAGCCCATAAGCACAGAGTGTTGACCACCATATTTGATTAATCTTCAATAATAAATATGCTCAAGATTTGGCAGTTCCCTGATGGTAACCAAACTTTTCTGTTTCTGGAGCCATGTAGGCCATACCAGGTCCTACATGCAACACCTGTTTTGAGTTTTTATTTCATTTCCCTCCTTTTAGTTGAAGTCCTCATTTTCTGATGCTCAAAACTGTTTTAAAAGTAAAAGAAAAACTAATTAATACTAATTGTTGCTGTAACAATCTTCTCCATAAAGTAGAATCTGAGCTGACCTGTGAAAAATAACCTTGCTAAATACTTAACTTAGATATCAGCTCATAAAAATCAGCTGAGACATAGAAAGAGAAAATTAAGTTGGGTCACAGGAATTAATAGTTGGAGTTGCTAATGCATAAGTGATGTAGCCCTCATGATAAGCCTTGTCATTCTGCTTATGTTTTCTTTTTATGGGATTTGAATGTTTTTATGTTTTCTTTTTTAGGGATTTGAATGTTTTTAATGTTTAGATGTTTGGGACGACTTTCACTACAGAAAGGAGAAAATAATCTTTTAATTTGTCAGAATAATGATAATTGATCACTGATGCATTAATTGCAGTGTGACAACAAAAATGTATTTCTATGAAGTGCTTCATACTCATTCATCCTGTAGGATAGATGATTGTTAAATTTTTAACAAGAAAAATGTTTAACACAGTATATTTCTTCTGGAATTTAAATGAGGATTTATTTTAAGTAAGTTGGATAATACATCACACACATTTAAATAAACTGTGCTATATTCAGTATTACTCTGGGCCAATATTATAACAAGGAAGGAACTTTTCATAAGCCCTATCTTTTAATATCATAACAGCATGAAATTGATACTTGGCCGCTTAAACATTCCCCAGACTCACAAACCAACATTGGGCATGGCATGACAATTTAAGAAAGATCACACACACACACACACACACACACACCTTCTGATTCCATTTGATTTTTTTTAGATAAGCTTGTGGACTAGTCAAATTTGAGAATTAAAATGAAATCTTTTTTTCCTTTGAATTATTTAAGAAAAGGGAATTATAAACCTATTTGGATTACTATGTGTTTAACCTGAGAATAACTCATAAAAATTAATCAGATAGATATATAGAGACTGACATATAGATCTCTAGATATGTATATATACATATATAGATGTATATGTAAATGAAATCCAGTAGCTGAATCAGTGGGAATATTTCTCAGTGTCTTGCCAATGATTTCAACCTGAAATTACATATGTTATTGAGGTTGGAATTTTAGTCAAACTCTGAGTTTTGTATTCTTAATAATTTGAAAAGCCGATTTATTATGTGGTTTGATATGCTCATAAATAGAATCATTGTTCACAAATTACCTATTACCAAATATGGAATATAAAATTAAAAGATAAAATTATTATTACTGGTTTCATGTAAACAAATGTATTGTTTTTGAAATTAGTGTTATGAGTTATATAATTCATAAATAATACATGTTATTTTGATTTATAAGCATTCTGTTCACAAAGGTTGATTACAATATCATGCAGAAATGGAAACAAAAGCTTAAAATTTAACATTGTTTTCTCATTTATTTTATGATTTATTATAATCTCCAATCTATTCTATACAGCTAGTTGTCAACTGACTGTTCAGAGAAAATGGCTTTGTTTAAGACGCAGTATTGGAAAATTTACTTCAGATTTACTTCAACCAGCATGGCAGGGGACTTGCATAAAAGCAGCTGCTGGTTCTGATCTCATCTCAGAGATGTGGAGCAACAGTGTTTCCCCTCCCTTACGAGAAAAGAAACTTCTAATGCACATTAATGATTTATCCAATTAGACAATGATTGTTGCAATGGATAAAAATTTAAATAAAATCAAGAATGTGAAAAGCACACAAGGAGAAACAGGTCCAGGGATTTGCCTCCCTGAGACAAAAGTTGCTGAGTGGCAAATAAACTGGTAAAGAAAAACCCCAACAAGATTTTAACTAATTGTTAAAGTCTGAGTATGGGTGAACATAGGAGCGAGAAGCCACATGGAGACATAGGCAAATGTAAGTGTGCACCCTTTTGCAAGCTTTTCCTCCAGGAAAGATTAGGGGACGGGGGGAAATCCTAAGAAAGTTTCTCCTGGTGCTGCCTGGGAAGTGAAATGTTGTCCACCGACCTATTATCCAACTGGTCTCATCTTCTCCATTTGCCCAATGAAAGCAAACCCTTAATATGCAATGTCATCAAAACCGGGTGCCTCAGGGCACAGATAAGAATCAACTGTAGTTGTGAGAGAAGAACAAGAAGAAAAAAAACTCCCCTTTGGAAAGGGCAGAATGCCCAAGAAGCCCAGCATTACCTGTGGAGGAGGGGAAGGAACTTTACTGAAGGCCTCACGTCTGGGACCCATGTTTACCTGCCTAGGACTGCAGCTTAAGCAAAATGTCAGAGAACGACCCCTCCTCCCCAGCTTCCAACCACCATACACACAGGATACAAGTAAAAATCAAAGTGACATATAGCTGGGAGAGACGTGAGAGAGATCTCTTCTGTTAGGGTGGTCAGTGATATCGGCTCTGAAGGAATTCAGAGAGAAGAAAGTGTAGAGATTAAGTTTTTATTCACTCCCCAAGAAAGGAGATGGGCAGAGTGTGGAGAAGTACACCCACATTGAAGGGTGGGGGTTTTGAGCCTTTATTGGATTATAATTGGATTTTAAAAAGATGGGGGGTTTCTACTGTGTGACCCCTGGGCTGTTGGGACATTTGTTCCAATGTTATCTCCTGCCTGTGGCTGTAGGGAGTGGTTAGTTCTGTTCTTGCTTTCCAGTGATTTCCGGTCCTGGGGACATTAGCTCAGAAGAGTAAAATGACAGTCACATTTAACAAGGTCACAGACCTGCTCTGCAAATGGTGCCACAAATGGGGTTGGCTTTGTCTTTTCACCTTCTGGTGAGCAGCAAGAAGTAAAGACTAAAATATGAAATTTCATAGAGAAAAAAGAGTAAGGTTAAAATTGACCATGACAGTAAATCTACATTAAATCCTACTTAGCCAAAGAAGGATACCGTCCTTACAAAATCTTTCTTGTAGACTCTTCCTTAATTCCTCAATTTTACACACTGAACAGAGAGTATTGGTAAAATAGTTGCACTGTTTTAGCTGAGAAACAAAAGGGAAGACAATAAGGCAGAGCAATTAGTGAAGTTTCATCAAGAGGGAACCAAGTGACCGATTTCCCTTTGTGATTTTTTTCTAAAGTCAACAAAGGGCCAATTTCTCTAAATGTTAAGTAAAAGTCTTGATGGCTTTTTATTTATAGGCCCTATGACAACTGTCATATATCCTGACACTCTTATCTAACCTCTCCCTGGGAACGAACAACTGTCCTGTGCCTTCAATAATCTTCAAACACTTTGCGTGTCCCAGCCCACTGTCACCCTCAGACTTTTAACTGAGAAACATTCCTTCCTCTTTGTGACATCATATCCACTAACTAAATGGGGTGACATGGGGGACTGACTTTAAAAATACGCTCTCCTGATGGTCTATTCCTGGACTTCCCTGAGGACGCCGTGATCATAATCAGGTCATAGATCATTTAAACATTGATTTACCTGTGCTCTTAATAGTAGTTGAAGGTCTAAGAAGTAATCATACTTCTAGGCATAAATTACACCGATTTTCCGATATTATTTGGGCTAAACCTATCAGTTTAAATTTTTTATTTATTTATTTGAGAGAGAGACAGACAGAAGCATTGATTTGTTGTTCCACTTATTTATGTATTCGTTGGTTGATTATCGTATGTGCCCCGACCGGGGATCAAACCCGTAACCTTGGCACATTGGGACAACACTCTAAACAACTGAGTTACTAGGCCAGGGCCTGAACCTATCTGTTTAATACTAAACCCTCCAAATGTCTACTCACACTTGTACCATACTGACTTAAACAAGAACCAAAAGAAGTACTAAAATCAATAATCTGAAAACCTAATTGAGAAATGTACTATTCCTTGTAATATGTTTATTCTGCAAGTTAAAAATATATATATATATCCAAAGTCAGGGATATAGAGCTCTTCAGAATCTCAGGAGTAGAAATCTAATAATTATTCCCTATTTCCCTGTGGTACCAAATCCAAATATTCTTTTATCCTTGGTATACAATGAAGCTGATTGTTTTACAGCTATAAATCCGTTTTCTGTTCTTTTTAAAACTTTTGTATTCAAAGAGTCATTTCTTTGCTTTCTTCTTGGAAAATCAATGAAGACCTTAACAAGGACCCCTAAGACTCTTACATTTCCCTGTATTTTATTTTTTTCTTATATATTGACCACCTTTTGTTCTACTCTACATTTCATTTGAGCTTTATAACTGACTCCATCTATCTTACTGTTTTATCTCTAATATTTTCTGAATAGAAGTAAAAATTTTGTCCAAGTAAAGACATTTCTTAGAGCTTAATTTAATTCAAGGAGGTAAATTTCACACTTCTGAAAACCTGTAACAATTCAGAATTTTCCCAGATTGGTAACTAAGAGGTCACACACAGATGATTCCTGGGTCTCATTGGCTGGAGCAGAAAATGGGCTCCCAAATGTACTTATTTCCATTGGCTACACAACGATTTAGCACAAACTTGGTTTGCATGTATGTTAGTCCAACTGCTTATCACAAGGTGATAGTTAAGATGGGCAAAGTCATCAGAATCCCATACAGAAATGACAGGCATCACCAGTTGTATGTGCTACCTAAAATAACATAATATTTAGGTAAACAAAGTAAATGATCAAATAAATAGAATTTTTAATTTAGATTCACATCTGCTTTGGACATACACAGGATGATTCTGTTACATGGCCAAAAGAGTATACAATCGTATATGTCATGGATTGTGTCAGACTAATACAAAGTATATTTTGTGGATATTTTATGTAGATTGAGCATTTGACCAAACTTTTTAAAATATTTAATGTGCAAAAGGTATGTTATTACTGCTGTAGTGGATACATATGGGAAATAAGTTGTTTCTATGTGTGTGTGTGGTCATGTGTAGTTAGATTTTAAAAGAACCTCCAAGCAACAAGAGTATAGAAGTCACAGAGAAGTTCTTAATTAAGGCATTTTAATTTTTACAGGGAGTTCTAAATATGCAATGAAAAAAGGAATAAGTCAATAAATACAGTAGATAGATAGCCAGGTTCATAGCTATGGTAACAATTTGAAGATCAGATCCAATTGGAATCACTTTATTGATTGTTCAGCTGATAAATTAGTTCAACTAATAAATTAATCCATGGTTATTCTTTTTAACCATTGTGGTTTTGGTTTGGTAGAAGTAAATGTTAAGTATCAAAATTCCTTAAATATTTCAAAATGTGAAGAAAAATTCAAATTGTATATAATTTTCAAATAAAGAGTTGAAATGTAATTCCACCAAGGAATTTAATAAATTCTATGTAAGTAAAACACAATGTTTTTTTTTAACTCTACTGACAGCAGTAGTTAATTAATGAATGAAAATGTCCCTACAGATCAATTATGAGCAGCTTAAATTCTGAAAAATCATGGCAGACTTCTGGTTTTATTTTCACCATTTAAACAACCTGGAAGCTGTCACACACAATCTTTCAACAAGAAAAAAAAATGGATATCAATGTTTGTTTAGATCAAAGAACTGAAGTTACAGAACAAATTGTCACCTGAAATCTAGAGACAGCCTAATATAAAGGGTCACATCTAGGATCAACTTGTTGTAGAAGTTGCTAAAGCTATAAACTGATAGGAACACTTTAAGGGTAATTTTGATGAACTCCAGAGGCTGCGTGTGGACTAGACAGGGAGTAAGAGACTCCTTGGAGGAGGTGCTGTTTTATGAGGCCCCCTGCCCTCTGGTGGGTGTTACCGGGCAGAACCCTACCACGTTCTCTTGGTGAAGAGCCAAGAGAGATCTCTCTCTTGGTTCTTGAAGGAGGTAGGGGAAAAAGGAACTATTTTCAAATAACCCCAGAGCATTCTTAAAATAAATGCCTAATTTCCAAAGGAAAATTCTTTATCAGAGCCTTATTTAACTTGTAAGCAGGGCAATTACCCAGTTCTGGCCACCCCTAACCTTTCTGTCTCAATTACTGGGATAAGGGAACTAAGAAATGCTTGGACAGATGACAGACTATGGACAAAAATCCACTAAAAGACAAAAATTTCATCACAAGTTTAGATCGCTTCTCTCTTATGTTTTAATGCTACATCAGTAGTGTTCCAGCATAGTAGCAGTAGATTATAGCTATAAGAACTGAAAGGTACAGACTTTATAAATGGAAGAGTTATTGGGAAAAGCCTAACACAACGAGGGGCACAAAAACAAGGTAGCTGGAGAACTTTGACATCTCTGACACCTACAGCTATTGCAAATATTAGACAAAGCCCAACTTCAAAGCAAATTAACATAAAACCTGACACTAAAGGCCTCTTAACCTTTGTTCCTCTTATCTGGTACATCAAAAATTAATGAAATGCATCAAGGAATAAACTATCTCAAAACCAAAAAAAAAAATTTAATGAGAGGGAAAAATGATATATCCAACCAAACACCACACAAAATAAATAGCAAAAAGATATATCATATTCAAACTGCAGAAAACCCAAGAAAAGAGAAAATCTTTAAAGAAGTAGTGGTGGGAGGGGACCATCTTACCTATTGGGAAATAAGGGTAAGAATTACAGTGGACTTTTTATCAGAATTTATAAAAGCAAGAGTAAAGTGAAATATTTAAACTGCTGAAAGAAAAAAAATTCACCAATCTTTGTGAATTTTATATCAAGTGTAATTGTCCTTCAGACACAAAGGAGAAACAAAAGTCTTCTCAGAGCCACTCCCATGCACACACAGACAATGAGGAGATTTATCATCAGCAAGCCCGACTTGCAAGAAATATGAAAATAAGTTCTTTGGGGAGAAAGAAAATCATATATGTCAGAAGCTCACATCTACAAAACACAAGAATGAGTATTGGGAAAAGAAGAAACGAAGGTGAAATAAAGTATATTATTTTTCTTGTGACTAATTGGCTATAAAGTAACTGTTTGATTAAAGCAGTAATAAAAATATGTTGGGTGATTATGCTACATGCATAAGGGAAAAGAGCGGCAGCGACGTCATCGGGAAAGGGAGAGACGATGGAAAGCGCTTTATAAGACATGGGGACTAATGTGAAGGGGTCCAGCACTGTTTCGGGTAAAATTAGATTATTTATAAATGTGTCATGTAAATGATAAAGCAAAACCTAAAAAAGAATTCTCAAAGAAGAATAAGTGATATTCTAACAGAGAAAATGGATCAAGGAATAAAGTGCTTAGTTAAAAACAGAGAAAACAGAAAAAACAGGGGAAGAAATCTAACAAAGAACAAGTGCAATGAATAAGAAAGAGTTACAAATATGAAAGATATTAATTCAGCTACATTAATTATATTATCAGTTCAGTACACCCATTAAAAGAAAAGATTGTCAGCATGGACAAAGGAGAATTTAGAATAAAAAATTATTAGGGATAAAGATGTATGTTAACAATGTTCACTTCTGTTAGAAGACATAACACTTCTTCCTATGCATGCATCAAACAACAGAGCATCAAAATATATGAGGTAAAAACAAAGAAATGGACAAATGCACTATTATAATTAGAGACTTCACCACTCTTACTTCAGTAATTGATAGATCCAGTACGCACAGTGTCAGTAAGTAGACCTAAACAGCACTATTAATCAATTAGACCCATTTGACATTTTTGAATATTCTATCCAATCACAGCAGGATACATACTCTGCTCAAGCTCACATTGAACATTCACTAAACTAGACTACATTCTGGGTCATAAACATAATTTAATAAATTTAAAAGAATAAAAATGTACAAAGTATATTCTCAGACCACTAAAAATTAAACTAGAAGTAGAAAAATAGAATAGTAGCTGGGAAATTTCCAAATATTTGGAGATAAAAAATTTTTTAATAGCTCCAAAAAAACCTTATGTTTAAATATAACAAAATATATACAAGATCTATGTGTGGAACACTATAAAGAGTTGATGAAAGAAATCGAAGAATAAGTAAAAAAACATAACTATTTTGTAGATATTGACAAACAGGTTCTAAAGTTTTAGAAAAGGCCAAAGACTTAGAATAACCCAGAATATTTTGAAGAATATTCTTTCTGACTCACTATAAAGCTACAGCAGTAAAAAGGGCACAGTGTTGGTGAAAGAATGTATACACTAATGAGACAAAGCAGAGAGTCTAGACAGAGACCAACACAAATATATTCTACCGATTCATGTCAGTGCAATAAAGACAATTCAGTGGAGGGAAAAAATCACCTTTTGACAAATGGTACTGGAAATACTGGTCATCCAAAGACATAAACCTTGTAAGTTTCATAAATATTAATTCAAAATAGATCATAGAAATAAATATGAAACATGAAACTATAAAACTTTTAGAAGAAAAAGGAGAATGATGTCTAAGTGATTTGCCAACAAATTTTCAGATACAACACCAATTGCATAATGCATAAAAGAAACAACAATGACACTCTGAGCTTTATTAAAATTAAAAACCTACTCTGTGGAAAACACTGTAAAGAGAATGAGCCCTGGCCGGTGTGGCGCAGTGGGTTGAGTGTCAGCCTGAGAACCAAAGGGTCACCTGTTCAATTCCCAGTCAGGGCACATGCCTAGGTTGCGGGCCAAGTCCCCAGTAGGGGATACTCAAGAGGCAATCGCATATGGATGTTTCTCTCTCTCTCTTTCTCCCTCCCTTCCCATCTCTAAAAATAAAAGTAAAAATAAATAAAATCTTTTTAAAAAGAGAGAGAATGAAAAAGTAGTCACAGAATCGGAGAAATTATGTGCAAAATTCCTATGTGATATAAGACCTGATCTAAAATATACAAATTACCTTTAAAACTCAATAATAATAATACAAATAATTCAATTTACAAATGTGGAAAAGATCTGAACAGACACATCATCAAAGAAAATGCACAGATGGCAAACAAGCAGTGAAAAAAGATTCTCAACATCATTTATCATTAGAAAATTGCAAATTAAAACAATGAGACACTGCTGCATACCTGTTATGTTAATGTTTCAATATTGGTTTGTTATTCCTGCAGAGGTCGCAGTCAAAAAATTACATCATATGTTGTGTGTATCCAAGAGATACATACACGTGTTACAACCAAACTGACGGCTTAAACATTATGGCTTAACATTAGTCATGTACAAATGCACAACTAGTCATGACCTTGAACCTATGCACCTGATGCATGTAACAATATTTGAGAAAAGAGTTTTGTATCTCAGATCAGCCACAACCTCCACATTGTGAAAAATGTACTTTATAATGTAAGATGATACTTTTAGGAGTATACGGGAACTCTCTACACTATATTGGCAATGTTTCTGTAAATGAAAATCTGTTCTAAAAAAAGTTAATTAAAAACTATTAAAATATTATGGCAGTCATGCCTCTTTCATATATTCATGCCTGTAATGCTAAGAAATATGGAATTAATTAAATGATTCTTTTGTTAAATATAAAATGAAAGGCAACATCTCACAATAAATTTGGGAGGTGGCTTTAAACTATGCAGTTTTCCCTTTAAAATAGGCTCAATTCAAACATTCTCTGACAGAATTTATTTTACATTACACAAACTGAAAAAAAAATCCTCTTAAACTTATGCCAAAATTAGGGAGCCAGGAAAAAGACAGTGGCTATCCAGTTTGCTATGCAAAGGTTCATGTTCCTGAAAAACAGAGAAGTGAGCCAGACAGAAGATTAAAATGTTAAATAAAAATTGATGACACAACTTATTTTAAAAGGCTTAGGAAAAAAAGTCTATGGATAAGAATCCATAATATTTACAGTTTTTCTTGCTTGCTGAAAGAGAAATGGAAGCAAAGTATTAAGGTAAAGATCATTCTAATGATTTGGAATCACAACAGAAACACTGTTACATTGTGGTTATAGCCATAGAAAAAAGGGGTGAGCGCTGGGAGGAGGTGGGTAAAGAGAGAGAGGGAAATGCGGACATCTGTAATAGTGTTAACAATAAAAATAAAGTTTAAAAAAGAAACACTTCTTCAAATAAACGCTCTAATGAAAATCAGCTTCTCTTCAAATCCATTTGTTTAGAAAATTATTTCCTGTTGTGTTTTTTTTTTTTGAAAAGCATATTTTGTATGTCATTAAATAGATAGAATGAACTGGAAATTCGAGAAACCATTTGTTGTATTTAAAAATAATTATTATTTATTAAATACATATAGTAGACATTGCCCTAAATACTTAACCTGGGGTATCTCATTTAACTATCCAAAACCACTCTAAGAGGTAAGAAATTACTATTTCATTTCCATTAAAAAAACAAAACAAAACAAAACAAATCCATGAGAATTTAATCAACTTACCTACTAAGTTCTGGCATTTGAACCTAGCAATAATGCTTCAGACCGATGCCCATTTTGTAACACTAGTACAAGTGTAACCAAGACTGCTAAGGCTACAGCAAGTTTTTCTCAACCCAAAGAGAATATAACATTTGTAAGTATTCATGTACCAACCTAAACATATAAAGCAAATATTTAACAGACCTAGTGGGAAAAAAAAGACAGCAAAACATATAGTAGGGAACTTCAATACCACACTTTTATCAATAGATAAACCAGACAGAAAATCAATAAGAAAGCATTGGACTTAAATGGCATATTAAACCAGGTAAACTAAATCAACACTTACAGAATGTTTTACCCAAAAGCGGTAAAATACGCATTCTTCTCGAGCGCACATGGAATATTCTTCAGGACAGGTTATATATTAGGCCACAAAACAAGTTTTAATAACTTTAAGATTGAAATCATATCCATTCCAACAACAGTGATATGAAAACAGAAATAAATTATAAGAAAAAAGCTGGAAAATTCACATAGGTGTGATTAAACAACATCCTACTGAACCAATTGGTCAAAGAAGATATCAAAAGTGAAATCAAAAACTATCTTGAAACTAATAAAAATGGAAGTATAACATATCAAAATTTATGGAATTCAGCTAGAGTCAATCTAGGGGGGGAGTTCGTAGTGATAAGTGTCTACATTAAGAAATTGAATTAATAAAGCTAGGAACTGTTTTTCTTAAATAAAATTGATGACAATTTTGATAATCAAAACCACAATTAGATATCACCAAATACCTGTTGGGATACGTATTATAAAAAAGGAAAGAAATAAGAAATGCTTAGCATGATAGAGTCAAGGTTCATCCATGTTGTCACAAATGGCAGTATTTCTTTTCTTATGGCTGAGTAGTATTCCATTGTATACATGCAACACATCTTTTTTATCTAGTCTTCCACTGAAAGACATGGTGGTTGTTTCCATGTCTTGGCCATTGTGAATAATCCTGCAATGAACATAGGAGTACATATATCTTTGCAAATAAATGTTTTCAAATTTTTCAGGTAGATACCCAGAAGAGACATTGCTGGGTAATATGGTAATTCTATATTTAATTTTTTGAGGAACCTCCATACTGTTTTTCATAGTGGCTGTACCAGTTTACATTACCACCAGCAGTGAATGAGGGTTCCTTTTCCTCCACATATAAAAGACAGGCACCCCTATGTTCATTTCAGCATTGTTTGAAATAGCCAAGATATGGAATGGAATGGATAAAAAGATATCATATATATGTATATGACAGAATTTATTTTACATGATATATATATGATTTCTTTTTTAAATTTATTCTTTATTATATTTTTTCTATATTATTTCTTTGAATAACATTCTGATCCTTTCTCCTCTTCTTCTGGAATTTCCATCATGTGAATGTATATTGGTGTCTTCTTTTTGGTGTCCTATAAGTGTATTGCTTCTTTCATTCTTCATTATTTTTTTCCCCTTTGACTAAATAATTAGCAATTGCCCATCTTCAAATCCATTGATACTTCATTCTGCTTGATCTAATCTAATGCTCTTCCCGAACTACATGGTATCATTGGGCCATGTTCAGATCTTGAGATGGGAGGAGCAGAAGTCAGCAGGCTTGTGTCTCCTTAAGTCATTTGGTGGAGGAGTGAGACGTATCAGGCTTTATGAATGGCACTGCTACCTCCAATATAGGCTCCTAATCTCCTGCAGTTGGGTTAGACTGTTCAGAATTTGCTGCTGCCTCTTAAGGCAGATCAGTTAGCTAGTTACCTGGATATTGAATAAGGGTCAAGCTGGCCTCAGGGTTATATTGCCAATGTAGGTAGCTTGAACAGCCCACCCATGCATAATGGTGGCATGTGTTTTGGGTTGGCCTATAAGTCTTTGAAGTTACCACTCCAAATGAGTCAGCGCACATGCATCTTAGCTCAAGAGCAGGTGCTAGAGCACCTTACTGTTTCTAGTTGAGCTTTTTCATTTTCTGTCTTTTGTCCAGAGAGAGCTAACTCTTCTTGTGTTTTTCTTTTTTTTTTTTTTTTGTCTGTACCTGCTTATGGTTCTGTGTCAAAACTTTTCAGCACCCAGTTTAGGATATACATGAGAGATTAAAAGAAAACCTAAGGACATCACTGTATTGCCATCCCTCATGATCTAGAGGTCTCCCTCTAGATCTAAGGACATCACTGTATTACCATCCCTCAGATCTAGAGGTCTCCAGCCAGAGTGTCTTTTCGTAATTTAGCTTACAGAGTTTTTTCCATTGAATTATTTCCAAGGTATTTAATTGTATTTAGAGGGAATAAGCAGGAAAAACTGAATCTATACCACCTTGTTTCAGAGACTAAATTGACCACAGGTGTTGAATAATGTTCTTCATTAAAAATGTAATCAAGCATAAACACTTTTTTACTAATACCTCAAGGAACAATAAAAATTAATTATTATGTAAAGATATTTACCATTATTTGCTATATAAATAATTAAGCTGTACATTATAGGAGGTATTAACATTTGTGAAGGACACAAAATGCTCTTGAGTATTTTCAGTCTGACAAGTCTAGTAAGGAGAGTAATGTACAAAAGAGAAAAAGAAAATTAAACATTTTGCTCTAGGGAGGTATATGGTAAGTATCATAAAAGAGATTTAAAATAACATAATTAGCCAAAGATCATATATGACGCAGACAACAGTGTGGTGATGACCGGGGGAAGGGGGGTTGGGGGCTGGGTGGAGGTTGGCAAAGTGGGGGAAAGAGGGTCATGTGTAATAGTGTCAGCAATAAAAATAAAGAATAACAAGATTAGCCCTGACCAGCATGCTCAGTTGGTTGGAGCATCGTCCTGTACACCAAGAAGTTGCAGGTTCGATCCCCATTTGGGACACCTATGAAGGCAACCAGTAGATGTTTCTCTCCCACACTGATGACTGATAATTCTCTGTCTCTCCCTCTCTCCTTCCCTCCTTTCTTCTCTCTCTAAAAGCAATGAAAAATGTACTTGGGTAAGGATTTTTTTGAAAATAACATAACTTTCCTACAAATATAAATATATTTATATACATATGCATATATTATATATCTTATGTAATGTTATCAAATAATTTATCACTTAAGAATGAAAAGAGGTATTATTTATGCCAATTTAACATGTGTAAATTGGGACAATTCCAGCAATCTGAGGTATATGATCACCTTACTATAAGACTCCTTTGTTTTAACTATTGCGGAAATGGTCACACATACATATATTTACAGAATAGTATAATGAATCCTTATTTATCTATAATCCAAATTTAGTAACTATAAATCTCTGGCCTGTTTTCATTCTTCTATACACTTCCAATACTCCTCTCCCCTATCAATCTTTAAGAGCAAATTCTAGGCAGTTTCTTGAGTCACTTCTTGATTAAAACACTAATCAGTTTTATTGCATACTTTTCTCTTGTCACCAGACCCTGGTATAACCACCCCATCCACATGTTGCCTGTTGTTTTACTTCTAATGGTTCAACTTTGTCAAAAGACAAATCCTTAATGACTGCCCCCGCACATCGCCCAGCTCAGGACAAGCAGCCAGGTCATCCGTGGCCCACCCCTGCCTCCCTGCTTCTCTAGACAAATGTTTCCGTAATAGCAGCTTCATAATTACTATCATCGAAGCCCTGTCGCACACAGAAAACATGCTCCTGCTACACTGGCTTGGAGTGTTTCTGTCCTTTTCTGGACACACCTGGGCTGAGCGCTCCCAATATCACAGTCCTCCGGAAGTGGTGATTCCCTTGAAAGTCACCAGCACTGGCCTCAATATGAAGTTCCCGGGCTGGTTCTCTTACAGCCTGCATTTCGGGGGTGAGAGACACATTGTCCACATGAAGGTCAAGAAGCATTTGCTGTCCAGACACCTCCCAGTGTTCACCTACAGCGACCAAGGCGCCCTCCTTGAGGACCAGCCTTTTGTCCAGAATGACTGCTACTATCATGGCTTTGTGGAGGGGGACCCAGAGTCCCTGGTGGCCCTCAGTACCTGTTTTGGTGGCTTTCGAGGATTGTTACAGGTAAATGACATTGCTTATGAAATTAAACCCATGGTTTTTTCTACCAAATTTGAACATCTGGTATATAAAATGGACAGCGAGAAGACTCAATTCCCAACCATGAAACCTGGCTTTCGGCAAGAGGAAATTGTACAACAATTTGAGTTTCAAGAGATTGGTAATCCTATTCTGAAGCAAAGCTCTTATGAGGAGGGCATCTGGCCCCACAGGTACTTTATTGAAATAGCAGTGGTAGTTGACAATACTCTCTATCTTGAATGTAAAAAAAATGTCTCATCATTGCAGGAAGATCTATATGTTATGGTAAATATAGTGGATTCCATTTATGAGATACTGGGCCTTAAAGTTTTATTGTTTGGCCTGGAGGTGTGGACTCAAACAAACCCTATTGAAGTAGATGACGTGAAGAGATCTCTGAGAATTTTTGGCCGATGGAAGGCTGCAAACCTTGTTCCCCGCCTGCCACACGATACTGCACATCTTCTTATACATAAGACATTAAGAGGAATGAGTGGTTTAGCCTTTGTTTCAGGAATGTGTATACCAACCTATAGTTGTGCAATTATTACTTTTACCAGAAAACCCTTGAGCCTTATTGGAATTGCAATGGCTCATCATATAGGTCATAACTTGGGCATGTATCATGATCGTTATTTCTGTACCTGTGGAAAATATAAATGTATAATGCACTATGAAAACCCGCCAATAACTAAATTTAGCAATTGTAGTTATGCTCTTTTTTGGGATTATACTATAGTTAAAACGACGTGTTTGCTCTACAACATATACACAAAGGACATTTTTAACCGGAAGCGCTGTGGGAACGGTGTCGTTGAAGAGGGAGAGGAGTGTGACTGTGGGCCTTTGCAGCAATGTGCCAAAGACGCCTGCTGCCTGTCAAACTGCACTCTGAGTCGGGGGTCTAGCTGTGCCTACGGGCTTTGTTGCAAGGACTGCCAGTTCTTACCAGCAGGGGAAGTGTGTAGAAAGGAGGTCAATGAATGTGATCTTCCAGAATGGTGCAATGGAATGTCCCCTATGTGTCCAGATGATGTATATGTGGAAGATGGAATTCCCTGTAATGAAAGTGCCTACTGCTATGAAAAGAGATGCAATGACCGCAATACACAGTGTAAGCAGATTTTTGGCCGAGAGGCAAAGAATGCAGATCACCATTGCTACAAACAAATAAACTCTCGAGGTGAGCGTTTTGGTAACTGTGGTACCCAAAACTTTTCATATGTCAAATGTAACAACTCAGATGTCCTGTGTGGGAGGATTCAGTGTGAGAACGTGACTGAAATTCCCCTTCTAACGGAACATTCTACTGTGCACTGGACTCGGTACAACAGCGTCAACTGCTGGGGTACCGACTACCACATTGGGATGACCATACCTGATATAGGTGCAGTGAAAGATGGCACAGAGTGCGGTAAAGAACACATCTGCATCCATAAGAAGTGTGTCCACATATCTCACTTGGACAGTAATTGTTCACCTTCGTTCTGTCATCGGAGGGGCATCTGCAACAATAAACAACATTGCCATTGCAACTACTTGTGGGACCCTCCCAACTGCATAATACAGGGCCATGGAGGTAGTATTGACAGTGGCCCACCCCCCAGGAGAAAGAAGCTAAAGAAGATTTATGTGTTAATGTTTTCACTTATTTGGTTGTTAATTTTATTACCTTGTCTTTTTTTTCTTTGTATGAAGAAAAAACCTAAGGAAAAAAAGCAAAATGACCAGCCTCAGCCTCAAATGAAGACAGTGGTTGAAAGACAAGAATCAAAAGCAAAAGAAAACATTCCAGTTCAACACGGGACACCCCCACAAAATATTCCAACTCAACAAGGGATACCCTCACAACCTGTTCTGACTCAACCTGCAAAATAAGAGCAAAAGCTTTAGCCAAATTAACATGTCATTGTCCCAGAGTCAACATGAGAAACAAAAACAATCAGTATCAAAAAATGTATCTAAATGGGAATCCATTAAAAATGTAATCCCTAGACTGTTTCTACTTACTTTTCATTATTTTAAACAGTTAGATGGTTTACTTACCTAAAATGGGTTTCTTTATATTTTCTGGAAAGGCTGTGATACAGGAATGGCGTACCAGTTTTTAAGTTACTACTTCTCAGCTCCAAAGCCCCTTCCCATTTTGCTCTCTGCATTGTTGCAACCACATTTCTGTTGTACCAGCCCCCTTCCTGTGGGGACCTGCAATAGGGGGAATGAGTGGGAGCCTGGAAATATGGGAGATCCGTTTGTTTCCCGTAGGTCAATGTTACCTCAACAACAAATTTTACACTGGCAGTTATACTTAGGTTCAATATTCTTTTTCTTAAATTCACTCCAGACCGACCTCACTGTCAGCCAGAGAAATGCCAACACAGCTGTCTGATGTGTTACTTTCAGAGTTCTGAGTCCTCTTTGAACTCTCTGCCAAATCCCAAGCCTCCTGCACCAGCTTAGCGGTGCCTATTCTGAGTCTCAGATCCGTGGGGCCCGCCCTCCCTCTCCTAGGTTCCTATACGCCTAACTTCTTTCTTTTGCTCCGCAAATAAAATCACCCTCTTACACTTAGTATTTCATGGTTACTAACCAGTTTTAGTAGTGCAGTGTCTCCCCAACTTGCTCTGTTCTTCAATAGCTGTTTATCCAGCTCCTGATATTTAATTCTGTCTCTCTAAAATCACCAACATGGTTTCTCTTTTCTGTCTGAATTGTGACTTACAGTACCAATCCTGGTATAATGAAAAAAAGCAGCAATGAGGAAGCATCAAGAGTTAGTTTGAGTTTTTCCTTACCACTGTCCTTTACCATCTTGAGAAAGTTACTTGAATTTATAGCAAGTTTCCAACAAAATAAGAAAAGACAGGATGACAATAGCAGTTGTCTCTTAATTTGTGGGTTTCTTTGGCTATGAAATGAAGTAAAGAAGATACTTCCAATTCTAGGTAGGTCTTGGAAGATTAGTGATTTTTCTGAAAAAAACAACTATCAATTTCAAATAAATTTTTAAAATTTATATTTTAAAAGTATCAGAGAGCTGTGGAGGACATGAAGATTTTGAAGATTTAAAAATTACAGAGAAGGGAAAACAATGTGAATTGTTAGTACTTTTTCCCCTAGAAAGAAAATTATTATTCCCTGGGATGTATTAATTCTGACTCTAAATTAAGGATCAAGCTCAGCCCACATAGAGAGCCTCTGTTAAAGAAAGAAAAACCTGAAAATCTCTTAGTACGTAGAAGAGACTTAGATTGACGTTAGATACATAAGGTCATCAAATTCAAAATGAGTGTTCCCTACACATTTGTTGAGTTTAGGTCCTCTGTGGGAGGCTGGTAAGATAAGTTGAAAGTTCTAAAGGCAGAAATACCTCCAATCTGTTGTACTCAGGAAGCAAAGAACTGGTGAAATGGGACTTGGCTGAAAGATATGTACCGCCTTCCCTTTAAAACATTTGTCTGATTTTGAAGAAGCTTGGAATATATGCTAGAAAACTGAGTTTTCAAGATTTGAGCATCAGTATGTAATCACCCATTGCTTTCAGAGCTGAGAAAATAGAGGCACATGGGTTCTCAATAGAAAGTCCATTTAGGTATATGTGTTTTACCAAAATGACACCATTTTCTGACCACACTCAATTCCTAATTACACTGAAGTTGTCACTCAGTCTTTCTTTCAGAGGAAAGGTGGAAATTTCTCAAGTCAATGGTAAGCCTACCTGAACTGTTATGGTTCTTTATATAGATCATCTATCAAACAATAAAAAATTGTCACGTGTATCAAGAGAAAAAAAGTATGGTCAATAATAAGAAAACAACAAAAAGATAGTAAAAGAGAAGCTAGAAACCATCTAAAAAAATGCCGCAGAGAGTGTAAAAGAAGATGATGAAAAAAAAATCACTCTGATTACTCTCTTAGGAAAATAAGGAAAAATGAGCAAACTATGTGAATGAGGGTAAATTCTTTTTACCAGAAAATTAACATTTATGCAAAGTTATTGAATACATATTCTAGAGATTAAAAATAAAAGATCTAAGTTCAGGAAAGCAGTAAACAGTTTGAATTATAGACTGCATTGTGCAATTAACTGGATTAGTAAATTAGAAGAAAAATCAGTGACAAATATCGATCACTGACACACATAAAAAAGACTTTAAAAATGGGATATTATATGTGGGACATTATCAGTAAACCTAAAATCATTAAAGTAGAGTCCCAATAGAGCAGGGGAAAAAGAATTAAAAAGAAATAATAAAAAAACATATAAAGGCTGAGATTTCCCAAAAGTATATAAGCATATTATCCCACAGCTTCAAGAAATGCATTTCAAGCAGGGTAATCACAGAGACACGCACCTAATAATATGTAGTAAAACTGTTGAAAACCAGAGACACCGAGAAATCTTAAGAGCAGTCAGAGGTCAAATATCTATATCTTTCAAAGAATGAAATAAGATAGGTGATGGGCCTCAATAAAATAATTGACTGCAGAAGACAATGGAATAACCTATTTACTTGATAAATACAATTGCCACACAGAATTCTTTAGTTTGTGAAAATTACTTTCGAAAATGAAGGAGAACAAAACTTTCCTTTGGCAAAAACAATTATTGCTAGCAGGTCAGCCCTCAAAGAAATAGTAAAATGTTTCTTTTTCAATCAGAAGAAACATTTTATCAGAAAGAAAAATGCATGTGCAGGTGGGTGTGAATTATACAAGAAAGAGTAACTTTTTTGGGTAAAATAACTAAAATTAACCCTTCAAAACAATGCTAATAGTATATTATGGATAATAAACATATGTAGAACAAAATGCAAACATTTATTAAAAATGCTGTGAAGCATATGAATCGAGTTAAAATATCTAAGTTTCTATTAGTATTGGGAAGAGAGGTAAATTAATGACATGGATTGTACTATATAAAGTCAAAGGTGCATGTTACAATCTCTACAGAAGCCATTAAAATAATAAGATTATGTAAATATAAGAAATTGGTTGAAGGGGAAAACCATAATAAATGACATTTGATTACTATAGACATAGGCAAGTGAGGAGGAAAACAAACATAATGTAGATGTGTGGAAATAGAAAAAAAATGACTATGGCAGATATGAGGCCTGCGTGAAATGAATTACATTAACCAAAGAAAAGACCGACATATTTCAGAGTGAATAAAGTATAAACTTGAGCATTATGTTATTTATTGGAAACACAATTTATTTATTTTTGTTTTTGTTTTTGTTGTTTTCTTTTGGAAACAGTTTAAAAATAAAGATATAGAGAGGGTAAAAACTTGAAAAAGGATTTTTTCCATGCACATATTAACCAAGTAAAGTTAACATAATTCTTTTAATAAAAGAATAATTTTAAAATTATTTTAATAGTGAATTTTAAGACATGAAGCATTTACTAGAAATAATGAGGAATATTTTGTAATGATAAAAAGGCAGACACCAGGAAGAAAAGACAGTCCTAAATGTGTGTGCATTCACTAATGTAACTTCAAATATACAGGGGGAAATATGAAAATAGACATCTACAATCACTAAGAGGGAGAACTTTAAACCAATTATTTTAAGTGTAATAGAAAGAATAGACAATAAACCCTGCAGGTTGAGATTTTCAGTACACAATTTAAAAAACTGATCTAATAGATATATATAGAGAATACTAAACCCAAAAGTGATGAAATTCACTTAGGTTTGTCTGCTTATGGACTCTTACCAATGTCTACCTTATGGTGGGCCAAAAAGAAAGCCCCCAAAAAATTTAGATGATTTTAATCAAGAAGTGTATATTCACTAAGTCCTATATAATTAAGCTAGAAGTCAATAGCATTGAAGTAACTAGAAAAACTCCCAATTGCCTGATATGATTCTGACTCTGATACCACTTCTGACAATCAACTAAGATTCTGCACCCAATTCCGGTGTGTATTGGGAGGGGGTGCAGGGAGGGGATTTCCTCATACCACCAGGCAGTTAATTATTTTATACAAAGCAGTTGTCCTACAGTCCACCTCAGTTCTAACACTATCTGGAAATAGCACCAGATCCCGCAGGTGAAGGGCTAACCCTGCAAGACTGCTGCCCCCAGCTAAGATACCCATCTAGCTTATTACCTGTGCTTCTGACCAATAGCTTCCAATGTCCTAGTCCTCCTTAGGCTTGATTAATTTCTAGAGCAATTCACAAAACGTAGAGAAAGATTTTACTTACTAGACTAATGGGTATCATACAAAGCTTTAACTCTGCAACAGCCAGATGGAAGAGGTGACCAGGGCTAGGTTTGTGGGAAGGAGTACAGAGCTTCTGTGCTCTCTCAGGACAGATGACTCTCCGTGTACCTCCACCTGTGTACCAACCTAGAAATCCTCCACACCCCGTCTTTCTGGAGTATTGTGAAGACTTCATTACCTAGGCATGAAGTTAAATCATTGGCCATTGGTGACTGATCTCAATCTACAGACCCTCTCTCCTCCATGGAGGTGGGTGCAAGGTGAGACGGAAAGTTCCAACCCCTCTAATCACACAGCTCTGCTGGCAGCCAGCCCCAATCCTTAGGCTGTCTTGCAGTCACCAAATTAACAAAATACAATTTTATTATACTGACCAGTTAGAAAATGCTAAGGGTTTTAGAAGCTCTGTGCCAGAAACTAGGATGAAAACCAAATACATATTTCTTATTATAAATCATAATTTTCCAATATTAAACTTGGAAATAAAAGAATACATTTCTAAATATTCTACACATCAAGGAACAATCAAAATGGAAACCAGGAAATTTTTAGAACTGAAATACAAGTAACGACAGTACAGGTCAATTATACAATATTCCACTAAGCAGTGTTTTAAGGGAAATGTATAAGCATATGTACCTATGTTTTTAAAAAGGGAAAGACTCTCCAGCCAGTGCGGCTCAGTTGGTTGGAGCATTGTCCCATTCAAGCTTCAACCTGGACAAATACAAAGAAAATCATACTCACGTACGGTGTATTCAAACAGTTGAAAAACAAAAGGAGATGAGGCGAGAAGACTGAATAGGAATTAGTCTGGCAGAGGAGATCAGAGATCAAGGAAGATTGTTACAGGCAGAGTGTAAATGTTTAAGGGTCCACTGCAAGGGATCCCAGGAGTTAAAAGAAACACTTTGGGGTTAAACGGAAAGTTAGAATTGCGAGAGGGGAGGTTAGAGCAGGAAGCTTAGAGAGAAGCTTTTGAGCACATTCAGCTGAGGGAAATGGGGAACAAAATCATATTCTGTGTAACATGATCAGATTTGTCTTTGTAAAAAGTCGCTAAGGCCACAATATGTAGACTAAATTGGCAAGAGTCTATAGAACAGAGGAACAGAAGGGGGAGTCAGGAAGAGGCTACTGCGGTAGTCAAGGCACGAGGGAATAATGGACAGAATTTGAGATGAAGCAGTAAGATGGGGAGTCACAGATAAGTATACAAGAACTATGTAGGAGCTAGAAGACATAGTACTTGACAGATGTTTGATAGAAGAATGGAGTAAACAGTGACTGATAGAACTGTGTAGCCCTTCCAGGTTTGCTTGCCTAGCCACGTGTCACTCTCATTACCTTGTGCCAAACAGAATGAGTGTCTTCATATACGACTGTGATCCCACCATTCCCCTGCTGAAAGCTCTTTAGTGGTTTTCACCATGCCTTTGCTGGGGGAAAAAATGTATCAATAAAATGAATAAAATATTGTTAAGAGAACTTAAGGCATTACTAAACAAAGTATTATCATACTCACTGAATAAAAGAACAAATTTTGTTAAAATGTCAATTATATCTAATTATTGTATGAATTAAATATCATTCCAATAATATCGTAACCATAGAGGGTTATTTCATTATTTTTTTAAATTGGAGAAAACTCTGAGTATGAAAAAGAATCAAGATCTCTTGAAGAAGGACAACATAGCAAGGGGGGTTGTGCTACCAGGTAGCCAGACCTCTTATGAAACTATAGAAATTGGATAACTTGATACTGACAAATAAAATAACATAGATGAGTTTTTGTGTATGCGGACCCAAAGGAAAAGTGGTGAGACTGAAAATTTACCTCCATAAGTGGGGTCAGGGAAAAACCAAAGAAAGAGGGCTGACCACCCCAGTCTGTTCATTAATAGAGTTTATTAAAGAAAACTTGCATATGGCATGTCTTAGGCAATTGCAAGATGAAATGGATCCTTATGCCACGTGGCAGGTGCCCAGAATTGTACAAGGTAAGCAGTGAGGCAGGGGAGTAGTCATAGGTACTAGTACATAATGCTACCAGGTATGGAAAATTACTTCAAATGCTCGACCAGGTCAGGACAACTTGTTCCAGGAGCCAGTACCGGGCACGAGGCATTGGAGGAGTGCTAATATATGTCAGAGTAATATCAGTCACAATCAGACAGTCACTAAGGGGCAGCTGCAGAGAGCAACTTCCCTTCTGGCTTGGGTCTAGCTTGTGAAACAGACAGCAGTTGCTTCTTGGAACAGTTTCTCCTCCACAAAAGCTGAATGTTCTTTTCAATAACTTGTGCTGGGATACATCTTTATTTCCACATAACACTGGTTGATTTTATATCTAAGTGTCAGAGGTTAATCAAAATAGCTGTTGAAAGAAAACATAGGAGTACCACTTTATGACAGGACAGACAGATCTTCAATGTGAAAAAGACAAACAGCTTAATAGAAGACTGGCACAGACTTGACACAGTCATTTCTGAAGAGAGGCTATCTAATGGCCAGTAAACTTATAAAAGGATGTGCAAAGTACTAGTAATGAAGGAAATGCAAACTTCACTAAACCTTGTACTACTTCCTTTCAGGAAGAGATCTATGACTTACTCATTTTGCCTTCAAGAGGAGAAATTGCAGCTTCGTATCTGCCCTGTGAACACTACCTAGCTTGTGGCTGCCAGGCCTGTGGCCAAAAGAGAAAAATCTTGTTAATATGACGCTTAATAGTATTCTCAATAAACTTCTGCCATTTTTCACTCAACTCTCCTATTGGAAATACTACATTATATTTTGTACAACCCTTCAATCTGTTACTATATGAGCAGCATGTTTCTTAAAATCCTAACTCTTTATACAATATTTTCTTCACTTAAAATGACTTTCCCTATCTTTTGAAATCCTTCCCATGCTTCAAAAGTTATTATAGGTCAGTACAGAGGGTAAAATAGGAAGTCCCCTGCTTATATTCCTCATAGCAATAATAATTAGTCAGCCATCTGCAGACAATAGGGCCTTTATTACCATGAAAGAATCCAGACAGGAACTTGCAAAACCCCAGTGGAGTCCAAGACCAAGAAGGGATGTTTTGAGAACATTTCTGTGCCCACGTGGTAGCCTCGTGGACAGCGATCCCAGCTATGAACCCATAAATAGCCCTGTTCCCTTGTGAACTGGGCTATAGCTCAGTTTGATCTTGGTCCTATCACCAGCAGCATTCTCCAAGAGCAGAGTCAACCTGTCCATGAACCTGGAAGCTAGCCTACAGACCTTACTTACTCTGATGGTGGATCTTGATGCAGCCCTGTAACTGCCTCCACACTCTCCTAGCCCTGGTCTGGTAGTGTTCCTGCCTTTTGAGGGACCTCCCAGGAATCATGCCCCTCCAAGCCCTCATGGGTGGCCTGCAGACCTCAGCTCAACTATAGATCTTGAAGAAACCATATAACCTAGTTCTTGCTCCCCAGGGAACCACTGAGAGACATACCTGTCCAAGGCCCTGGAGGAAAACCTGCAAACCTTTGCAAGACTGCAAATCTTGAGTGGCTCTCTTACTCCTCTCTGAGCCCCCCAGCCATGGCCCAGAAGCATGTATGCCTACCAAGAAACCTACCTAGGGATGTGCTCATCCATGCTCCCAGAGGCAGACCCACAAACCATGGTTCAACTTGGGATCTTGAAGGGGCCCTGTAATTCACATGTAGGCCCCCTTAGCTGTAGTTCCTCTCAGCTGTTGTCTAAGAACAGCCCTGCTGACCCAGGAACCTACGGGGAGACAACACACATCAGTGTCCTGGTGGCATGCTTGACAACCTCTGTTTATCTGGGAATAATGAAGTGCTCTGTAACCTAGCTAGCTGCAGGCCCTCTCAGTCCTCTCAGTATGAGCAAAGTTTTGCTCATCCAAGTATCCACCCAGAAACATAATGAGGGATAGGCAGAAGCAGAAGTTCTACCCATCTGACACCTGGCAACAGGACCACCATTGCAAACCCAACTAACTGTGGACCATGAAATGGACCCTGCCCCAGTGCCAGCTCTACTGACTAAGATCCTGAAAGAAGTACTCTTCAACAAGGGACAGGGCAGGATCCATGCATGCCCAATTTTCTGGGAAGGGGACCCCCAGCCATGGAACCCACTTTAAACTCAGCAGCAGCCACATGACACAGCTCAAGCCCCACTTGATCATGATTCTAGAGGCTGTACCAGCAGCCCAGGGACCTGATAGGTAAAGGCTATGAGCTCCTAAAATCCATCTATTAGGGCTGGAAGGTACATTTACTCTCAAATGCACAGACACCAGTACAAGTTTACATAGATCATGAGAGTCAGGAAACTAATAAAGTTCTAGTCACTTACCCCAAATGCACAGAGATCTAAGAATTTCCTGATATAAGCTCAAAATAATCATATTAAAGAAGCTCAATGAGATATCAAAAAAAAATAGACAATTAAATGAAATCAAGAAAACAAAACATGAACAAAATAAGAAGTTTAATAAAGAAGTAGAAACCACACTGGCTGGTGTGTCTCAATGCATTGAAGGTCAACTTGTAAACCTAAAGGTCACTGGTTTGATTCCCAGTCAGGGCACATGCCTGGGTTGCAGGCTAGGTACCCAGTTGGGGGTGTGCAAGAGACAATCAATCAATGTCTCTCTCCCTCTTTTTCTCCCTCCCTATCCCTCTCTCTAAAATAAATAAATAAATAAATAAATAAATAAATAAAATCTTTAAAAAAGAAAAAGAAACAGAAACCATAAAAAAGAACCAAACAGAAATCCTAGAGCTAAAGAATACAATGAAAAAACTAAAAATTCAATAGAGAGCTTAAACAGCAGACTTAATCATGAAAAAGAAAATTATCCAGTTAGTGGAACAAAAAGAAAAAAATGAAAAAGAGTGAAAGCTGTATGAAGGACCTTTGGGATAAAATATATATATTATGAGAGACTCAGAAGGAGAAGAGAGAGAGATAGGAGCATAAAGTTTATTTAAAGAAATAATGGCTGAACTCCCCACATCTTGGGAGGGATACATTCATTTTCATGATGCTTCAAAGGACCCCAAATAAGATCAACCCAAAGATTACCCTGAGACACATTATAATCAACTAGTCAAAACTCAGAAACAAAGGGAGAATTTTGAAAGAAGCAAGAAGTGACTCATCACATACAAGGAAACCACCTCCCCCACAGGTCATCTGCAGACTTCTCAGCAGAAATGTTGCAGGCCACAAGGGAGTGGGATGATATATTAAAAGTGCTGAAAGAAAAATCTGCCAATCATGAATACTATACCTGGCAAAACTGTCATTCAGAAATGAAGGAGAGATAACCACATTCCTAAAAATCAAAAGCTGAGGGAGTTTATCACCACTGAAACTGCTTTACAAATAATGCTAAGGGGAATTCTTCAAGTTGAAACAAAAGGATGCTAAGTAATCTAAGTAACAACTGAAAACATGTGAAAGTATAATACTCACTGGTAATAGAAAATATGTCAAATTCAGAATGTTTTAATACTGTAATGGTGGACTATGAATTGCTTTTAACTATTATAAAAGTTAAAGGATCAAAGAATAAATAACTATAGCTATAATAATTAATGCTGTGTTTTTCCCACCTAGAGAATATCTTTCATATTCTTAGGAGAGGAAAAAGAACCTCATTTTATGGGCAAAATACTTTAGGGAGCATGCAAAATAATCTCATTAAATAGAAACTTCAAGGTCTACATCATTCCCCAGAGATCTGAGAGAATTTTTTAAAAGGGCAAATGGTATTTAAAATTCAAAACTACCCAAGTTTCAAAAGACCTAAATTACCCTTGGTCTAAAGCTCTATTACTATCTTTTCTGGAAAAAAAGCAATCGACACTTGAAAAATAACCATAAATGCTTACTATATGAAATGGTTACGAAAGACTCAAATTCTTGGTTTTATTTCTTCAATGATATATCCTACCTCGGTTCATTCTTATCTTGTCAAATACTCTCAGAAAACTGGAGTGTTATGTTCATAGTTATATTCCCAAAGGGTAACCTTTCATTTCTAAAAGGGACATAGAAAGATGGATACAACTCTATATTACATGTAACTATGAAACCAAATGAATATATTGAAAGAGGCAGCAAAAAATATCAAGCTTAGAACTCCTAAAATTACTATTCCAGATATTCTTAATAATGAATACTGTTTTATACTCCAGGATTTAGACTAATAAATGCACTGTTCTTCATAAGATTGAGTTTCTTATTATAAAACTGAACAAACAGTCCTACTGGAGATCTGATGAGAGGCACACTAAAATGAATAGAACTAGGTGACTTTGAGAAGTAAACAATTTCCTCCAAAACCTCTAGAAATAAAAAAGATGATACCTGATATAGATTGCTTGCTCTTCAGACCTTTGAGTAAAGATACATGATCTGGACAACAGATATCCATTTAAATTTGATTTAGCATATCTTCTCTTCCCTAGCTTATCTTCTTTTATTTTATTCTCATCCTTTTGGACCTCTTTCAATTTTTGTTAACTCTTTTAATTTCCTAGTTTGCCTTTCTGCAACATTTGCCATTTTATTCCATCTGTTGGATTTCTCTGGCCCCCAAACCTTCTAAAATATTATTAACCTGAAAATCTCTACATTCTTTGAGTAGACCCCCCAAAATATCTGATGGCTACTATTTTCTAGATCCTCAAATAACCCCCAAAAATATCAGAAAATAAAGGGACAAGAGACTAACTATAGAAATCGGAGCCCAAAAATTTTCTCAGGAAACCATACAAAACCATTGCATGATGTGTTTAATTTCTCCCAGATTACTTTTTTTCCCTCCATATTATACTAATTGAGTGTAGGTAGTTGATTCTTACTGTAACCATAAGCAAACATTTTTATCTCCTCAAGGTAAACATCTACCAATACACTTCTTAACTAATCTAACAGACTTCCTGCGTTTATCATATGAAAATGTGTTTTGAATATAGACAGGTGGTATTTTTAAGTACTTAAGTAACCCCCTCAGCTGCCAACATTTTACTTATAGCCAAATGTTGTTACTTACCAGGAACAATCCAAGACACAAGATTTCACCTCTGGGTATCAAGGTCTTTCTCTGGCCAAAGTCGATAAACTAAAATATATGTTACACAATTTCTGTGATTGTCCCAAATAAATAAAACAACTTAAACTTCAGAGGCTCAACAAATCAATAAAAAATACAGTCTTAAATTAATAAAGTTTTCAAGTACCTATTGGTCACCAAGACAAAATCCATATAATAAATAAAACATCTTTTATACCTGAATAAAAACATGTAAGCAAGATGAAATGATCAATTATGAAAAGAAAACCACATAGCTAAATAAATTAACCAAGTTCATGCTTACTGTATTCTTCTAATTAAGACTAAAGCACATAGAAAATTGAATAGGGCCAAAATTTTTCTGATAATGCATATGATAGCCTCATATATCCAACCCATCTTACCCATCTAATGCCAAGGTAAATGAATGTTCCTACTGAACCATTAAATTAAAATGAACAGATTCAAACCCTCATGGTCAAATTTTGTTTTTTTGGATCCAGTTGTGACCAAAGCTGTGGAAAAATGAGAAAATCCAATGAGGGGAAAAGGTCCAATGATGAAAAAGTACAGGCCTGGACTTACTGAAATGGAAGGATAATGGGAGGACAGTGGTAGATCAAACTGGCAAACAATAGCAAAGGGAACCTCCACTCTGACCCGCAGCAAAACTCACAAGGTTGCTAGATAACCAAGCTTGTTTCCATGGTTTATCCCAGCCAACCTGCTAAATGTAGACTGCCTAGTATAGCACTTTTATCTGCTGGCTAGTTGATTTATCAATTAAACTTATGCCCACACTAATTATTAACCTCTCTCTTCTAAATTTTATATCTGTCTTTTCTTGCTAACAAGGGAATACTGTTCTTTCTTAGAGATGAAGCAGGTTTGGGTGCAGACATTTAATGTCCCTGAGATGTTCTTTGATATTCAAGAAAGATTTATAGATGATTATTGATGTCTGGTTTCTTTCAAGAAGGTTTCTATAGTGGAGGCAAATTTTTTCATGGATCTTCAAGTGTTCTGTAATATGATTCAATGTCAAGGAAATAACCTGGAAACAGCAGGACGATATGAATGAAAGTACCGAAACTGAAATGTTTAAACTGTGTGTAGGGAGCACATAGGAGGAGGGTAAGGGAGCTAGTTGGATTTGTTCATATGTTAAATAGAAATTAGAAGAAAGCTTGGATGGAGGTGGCAAAGCCACAGTGGGGAGGAACTTTGACCAGTAGCATGGTGTGTAGAACTGAGAAAGTCTTTTCACTAAATAGCTAAATCTAAAACTTTATTAGATGAGAGACAAAGGGGAAGGGAATATATTCCCCTTTGCCATATGAGAGGTCAAATTAAAATCCCTGCTCATATGGGTGGGTGGTACAAACTAAGTAGTTCCATAGTTAGAAAGAATCATGAAAACCACTAGTTTTTCTGCTAGTAAGTCATTATTATAATTATAAGAAGGTTAGCCGTAAAGCAGAGAAGCACCCTGAATTTGTGCCTGCATGAACACACGCACACAAAACAGGATGTTTTTCTTGCTAAGTGTTCATATCTTGTTGAGGATCCACTCCCTTTAGTATACCCTATTCTGTGCTATTTTATTTCATTGAGATCCACTGCAATGTGTTTTTAATAGGTTGTCGCACTTGAGAAAACACTGATTTAGGCCATGAATGAGAGTGAAGGAGAGGTGGTAATTAAGATACAGATATTGATGAATTTGAAAATGCTGTAGGTAGAATAAAGTATTTATACAAGGTGCATAGAAAGTATGACAATGTAATTTGAAGTTACTCTATTATCAGTGGCATTATTACACTAAAAAAGCTGTTATATAAGAATGTATATGAAAGATCGGGGGTTTGGTCTCTAGCATCATTGAATACAATAATGTAATGAGGATAAATATATTCTAGTCCAAAGGTTTTTCTTTTTAATCCTTTTTGGTTTTTTTGGCATCTATTTTCTTCTTATTACTTGATCCCAAACTGAAGTCTAAGGAATAAATTCTGTCAACGATTTATATGGGTTAAACTAATTCTCAACAGTGCATTATTAACAATCCCTTTATAGCACAATAATCAAGACTCTAGAACAAGTATAGAGCAAATATATATCAATAGAGACATGAAGACTACATTAGGAGGCTAGACTTTTACTCAGTTTAGAGATGCTTGTCCCCAAAGGTTTCATCTAGTCATCTTGAGTTATTTTTATGTTCTTGACATTTTGTGAAATACACTTCCTGCATGTTAGGACTCGCACAGTACCCAAGTAAACTTGGTGCCCTGTCACCTTAAAGACGAGGATAACATTTAGCTCAAAACAAGTCTTTTTTCCTATCTGCAGCCTGATAGCAAAGTTTAATGCAAATATCAACTCCTGTGTTAAACAAGGCCAATCAGGAATTCTTGGTTTAACCATTTAAACCATCATGATTGAAAGTCAGCTGTGAAAACATAACAACATAAAATTTCAGCCTAGTGCTCTGTGCATTAATGAAGAAAATAGAAGTTGACAAAGTTAAGAAACTTATGGACAGAGGACAAACTATTAAAGTATAATAGTGTTTAAAATAAGTATCTGTTCATAACTTCAAACTTTAGGCTGGAGTGTCAGGATATCTCATTATAATTACGATTATTTCTTCTTTTTAAGCATTCTCCTAAATATAGTCTGATATTTTTCCCAGTAGTGTTAGTAGTGTGTTGTAGCAGTGAAAGAATCAGTTCATTTTGGGTTGAGGAATTTGGCAAATAGTGTTTGAATTAACGGACTCTAGAGCAAGGTTACACAAAATGGGAGGTAAAATAATATGTTATTGAACAAAATGTGGAATAAATGGCAAGAACAGTTATTTGCCCTGAAACAAATCGTGATTATGGCAAGGTTGAAATATACAAGGTTAATATATAAAAGTCAGTCACTTTCTGGCAAAAAGAAAAAAGTAGACAGGGAGAGGCTAAGAACAGTATAGGAAATTAAGAAGCCAAAGAACCGATATGTACAGCCCATGGACATGAACTAAGAGATGTGGGGATGATGGGATGGGGTATAGGGTAGAGGGGATAAAGGGGGGGAAAATGGGACAACTGTAATAGTATGCTTGATAAAATATACATATATATATATAAAAAATAAAATAAAAAAGTCAGTCACTTTAAACAACTAGAATTGGAAATTTAAAAAAAAATACCACTTACATTAGCACCTCAAAAATGACATTATTATGAATAAATCTAACATCATATATATACCATCTTTTAAAGCCAAGGTAAAACATGAAAAAAGATGAAATGAGTAATGAATTATCATAATGAAAAGAAAGCCACTTAGTTAACTAAAGCTGACCAAACAAATCTTTTTTCAGTTTAGAATTAGAGCATACAGAAAACTTCCAGGACCTGAAATTTTTTATAATAAATGTCAGTATTTTCTTACATTTATCTCTCCTTCCCTGTCTAATTACAAGGTAATTAAATGTTGCTATCCAGCCATTAAATTAAACCAAATAGATTGTCATGGTTTTAACTGTGTCCCCTAAAATTCTTATGTTAAGTCTACCGCCAAGTACCTCAGAAAATGTTCTTATTCGGGAATAAGATTATTGCAGAGATAATTAATTAGGATTAAGTAATACCAGAATAGGGTGGGCCCTGAATTCAATATGACTGGTGTCCTATGTAAAGAGGCAAATTTGGGCAGGGGAAGAGAATCCTGTAGAAACTGAATTAATATGCCCAGGGCAAGGAAGTACCAGGAGCCAGAAGAGAAGCCTACAGTAAATACTCTCCCTGGTATCTTCAGAGACGGTAAGGCATTGCGAACACTGCATTTGGAATTCTATCCTCTAGGATTGTCAGGCAATAAATCTCTATTAAATCACTCATTTTGTGATGCTTTTTTATAACAGCCCTAGAGAACAAACAGAGAAATGAACACAATCATAGCTCAAAGTAAGTCTGTTAGAAACTAGTTGTGATGAAAGCCAGAGAGAAAGCGAAAAATTCTAATGAGAGAAAAAGTGCAGATCTGAAATGGACCTACTAAACGGGAGGGGAAACAAAAAGACACTGGCAGGTGTCCAACTAGCAGACATTACCAACCTCTCTGTCTCACAGGCAAACTCTCAAAGATAATAAATAACTAAACTTGCCTCGTTGGTCTACCCCAGCCAACTTGCTAAATACAGGTCTGCCCGTATTGGCAATTTTAAACTGCCAGCTAGTCAGTTTACCTATGAAATTTATTCCCACTTTATTTTTTACTCACCTTTCTCTTCTTCTACATCTCATTTTCCTTTCCTTACAATGGTTTGCCTAACAAATGAATTATATTTATGTACAAAATGTCTCTGTGCTATTTTATTGACCTTATAAAGAAAGTTACTGAGGATTACTGAAGTCTGGGTTCCTTGTAATTATTTTAAACCAGGTTAAACCTTTTTCTGGAACTTGACATACTTGAAGTGCTCCAGAACGTGATGCCTTGCTGAGGAAATAATCTGCAACCAAGGCAGCAGTTCAATCAAAATTACTGAAATTAAAGTGTTTACACTGTGCATAGGGGGCACATGGGATGGGGAAAAGGAATGTAGTCAAATTCATTCATATTGTAGTCAAATTCATAGTGAAGAGCAGATAGAATCAAAGTTGGATGGAGATGGTGGTGTCACAATGGGGAGGAACTTTAACAGTTGCCATGGTCTGTAGAACTAGAAGAGTCTTGCTGCTAGGTAGCTACACCCAGAATTCAATCAGTTCAGAGACTGAAAAGGAGGGTATTTACAGTTATTATGTGAGGTCTCAAATGAAAATCTTAGTTCGTAGAGATGGGCAGTACAAACCATCGATGAATATGGCTATAGTTGGAAATAACCATGGGAACTATTCATTCTTCTGCTGGTAAGTCACTCAAGAACCTCACACAAAGGAAAGGTGCAGTAGCATTTGTGTCTGCATGGATACACAAACACAAGAAACAAAACAGGAATCTTTACCAAGTATTCATATCTTGAGGAGGATCTATGACCTTTTATTTAATTGGGAGCTACGAAGCTGTGTATTTAGAGGGAGTGAGGCCAAGTAAGTCTGTGCTGTACGAGTTGATACTTATATTTTGGAAAACTGTGACTTCGGCTATAAATAAGAGTGAAAAGGGAGGAAGTAATTAAGGTACAGAGATTGATCAATTTGACAAAACAATAAAGATATAAAAAAGAATTTATCAATTATCTTATACATGTGTTAGTATGTATCATAATGCTCAGTCAACAATAGGCAATGGTGGTACTGGAAGTGAGAGGTGCCATGGGTTGGACAGATGTTACTTAAATGTGTTTATAGTTGGTTATATTCTTAAGAAGAACATTTTTCAGCACCATATAAAATGGAATAAAAATCAAACTAGAAGGGTAACAGTGTAGATGGGAATGTAGTGAAGACAAAATAAATCCCTTCCAAATGCAAAGGAAATCAATACTCCCAAAAGATGAAGCAAAGCTTTGGAGAGGGTAATATTTTCTCACAGGGCAAATGCTTCAAAAATCCCACAGTTTTAGGATTGCAAGGTAACTCTCAATTTCAGTCTTCAAATAGGTATATTTATCTCATAGGCAAAAATATATATACATGTCCTGTATGAAAAATACAAATACAAAAATATTTGCCTCAACAATACAAACATAACATATTTATGAAAATGAAAAATCTGGTACAAACACATACCTTTCTAACAATAATGATTTGCTACTTTCTTCCTTGAATAAAATATTCTGGTGAAATCTGGAAGGGTAGTTTTCTCTCAGAGGTCATGGCAAAGGTCATTATTCCTTTTCAGAACCTTCCCCCACAGAGCCAGCATGCAGGTGCCATATCTGAGTTTTCACCTACCTGGCTATCACTCTTCACCTCGCCCGGTGATTCCCTGAGACCCCACCCCAACAACTTTCAGGTCCACCCCAGCTGTTTCTAGTGGCTTCTCCATACAAATAACCAGTCTTGCCCCATGCTTCAGGCTTTCCTAAAGTCTCTTAGACAAGCAGCATCTGACATCAGCATGCCCCATACTTCTTGCTAAGTGGCCTTAGCCCCAAAGAAGAGAACAATAAAGTGAAAACTATTTTAAAAAATAATGACAAGAAAATCAAGGTGGCAGAGGAGTGAATGGAAGTCACACTGACCTCCTCCCAGGACCAATCTGGAATTACAGGTAAATTGTGGAGAAATCACCCAGAACAAACAACGGAACAATAGTGAGAGAGAAGCCTTATAACCCCGGACAGATAGAAGAATCACCTTCAGCACAACCTGACAGATAAGGAGTGCGATGGAGATGTGAGAAGGCTGGCCGAGCACCCTCAGGCGGCAGCACCAGAGGGATATTTAAGCAGCCAGCTGGATCCCCCTGAAAAGAATAGGTTCTAAACCATAAGCAAGTATCGCCAGCCTACAGCACCAGAGCCCAAAAAGTCCCACATAACAGCCAGCTGCAAAAAGTGGCAGGGCTGCTCTCTGCAAGAGATGGGCAGCTAGAGACCGAAAGAGCCATTTAAAGGGTTAACACATATTTTCATCTGCAGTCACTTACCCTGGGCTCTAGCAAAGGTGGGGGCAGAGTGGGCTAGAGACACCTAAGGAGAGACTGGACATGGAGACTTTAGGGAGAGATCAGAGAAAATGGCCGCCGGGATCCGGGTGCTGAATCATCTCCCACAAGGTAGTAGCCATCGAGTTCACACTGACTACTTTCCTCCAAGGAGCAGCAGCAGCAGCAGCAGCCTGAGGGGAAACATTAACCCCAACCACAGGAGGGATCCTGCCCCACCTATGGTGTGTAAGCCTGACTGCTGAGTGCAGAGTGACTAGATTAACAGCTGAAGGAGACAGCCTCAGACAGTAGATCCCGGGAAGTCTCAAATGAACTGCCTAAGGTCAGACCGGCTCAACATCTGACATCACCAGAGGTGGATCCACAAAGAAAAAACAGTAGTAAATACTAGAGGCTAGCCAGATGAAATCCACTGTGGTCTTCTCCATGATTTGCGATATTTTCTTTACTAGATAGCTTTTTAACATTCAATTTGTGTGCATCAAGTTGGTGCATATTAAGTCACTAGATTTTATACTATAGTTTATTTCTCTCCTTTCTTATAATAGTCTTAATCTCTTTACAGCTTTATTTATTTTTTTAAATCATGTGAATTGGGTTTTCTTTAACTTTTTTAAAAAGATTTTATTTATTTTATTTTTAGATAGAGGGGAAGGGAGGGAGAGAAACATCAATGTGTGGTTGCTACTGGCACACTTCTGACTGGGGTCCTGGTCCACAACCTAGGCACGTGCCCTGACTGGGGAATCAAACTGGCAGCCCTTTGATTTGCAGGCTGATACTCAATCCACTGAACTACATCAGCCAGGGCTCTTTACAGCTTTATTAATATTGGTTCATTTGTTATTGATAGTGGGATTGCAGGGGAGAGTTATTTTTGCAGTTGTGAGTTTGTTTGCTAGACTTTGTGGTTTTGCTCTGGCAGCCAAATAATGGGAAAACAACCCCCAACTGAAAGGAAAGGAGGAATCCCCAGAAAGGCTACTAAATGAAATAGAGGCAAGTCAACTATCAGATATTGAGTTCAAAACAATGGTTATAAGGAAGCTCAATGAACTCAGTGAGCTCAATGAGAATTACAAAAAACTATAGGGAAACTATGAGGAACTTACTGCAAACTATATCAGCATGAAAAAGGACATAGAAACTATCAACAAGAACCAAGAGGAAATGAAGAATACAATTTCTAAATTGAAGAACACAATAGAAGGAATCAAAAGCAGGCTAGATGAAGCAGAGGTTCAAATCAGCAAGCTGGAGGACATGGTAGAAAAAAGCTCCCAGAAAGACCAAGAAAATGAAAAAAGACACAAAAAGAATGAAGAGGGGTTAAGGGGAATGCAGAACAACATGAAACATAATAATATCCATATAATAGGAATACCAGAAGGAGAAGAAGAGGAGCAAGTGATAGAAAACCTGTTCGAAAAAGTAATGATGGGAAACTTCCTTAATGTGAGGAGAGAAAAAGTCACACAAGCCCAGGAAGCACAGAGAGATCCAACCAAGAGGAACCCAAAGAAGCCCACTCCAAGACACATCATAATTAAAATGGCAGATATCAAAGACAAAGAGAGAATCTTAAAGACAGCAAGGGAGAAACAGGAAGCTCTGTTTACAAGGGAGCCCTGATAAGGCTAGCAACTGACTTCTCCACAGAAACACTACAAGCCAGAAGGGAATGGCAAGAAATATTCCAAGTAATGAAAAGCAAAGACCTGCAACCAAGACTACTCTTCCCTGCAAGGCTCTCAACTAAAATGGAAGACAAAATAAGGAGTTTCCTAGACAAAAGAAGGCTAAAAGAATACACCTCCACCAAACCAGCACTACAAGATATGCCGAAGGGACTACTTTAAGAATATGAAGAAAAAGAGTAAGAGAGAAAGGAACACAGGTACAAAAGGAAAAAAATGAATAAGTACCTATCAATAATAACCTTAAATGTAAATGGATTAAATGCTCCATTCAAAAGACATAGGTAGCTGAATGGATAAGAAAACATGACCCATACATATGCTGACTACAAGAGACCCACCTCAGAACAAAGGACCTACACAGACTGAAAGTAAAGGGTTGGAAAAAAATATTCCAAGCAAATGGATAGGAAAAACAAGCCAGGGTAGTAGTACTTATATCAGACAAAATAGACTTCAAAACAAAGGTCATAAAAAGACACCCAGAGGAACACTCGATACTCAAAGGAAGAACACATCAAAAAGACATAAACATTGTAAACCTTTATGCACCCAACATAGGACCACCCAAAAATATAAGGAAAATATTAGAAGACTTCAAGAAAGTTATAGATAGCAACACATTTATAGTAGGGGATTTTAACACCCTGTGTGAAAAATGGTTAGATCTCCCAAACAAAATATCAACAAGGATATTGTAGAACTGAACAATGTATTAAGTAAAATGGACTTAACTGATACATATAAATCCTTTCATCCCAAGGAAGCAAAATACAAATTCTTTTCAAATACTCATGGAATATTTTCAAAGATAGACCACATGATAGGACACAAAACAGGTCTTAACAAATTCAAGAGAACTGAGATCATAACAAGCATTTACTCAGACCACAAGGGCTTGAAACTAGAAACTAACCTCAAGGAAAAAACTCAAAAACATTCAAACTCATGGAGACTGAACAGCGTGCTATTAAACAAAGAATGGGTCAATAATGAGATCAAGGAAGAAATCAAAAAGTATATGGAAACAAAAGAAAATGAACACACAAGAGTCCAAAACCTATGGGACATGGTGAAAGCAGTCCTGAGAGGGAAGTTCATAGCAATACAGGTCTACCTGGAAAAGATAGAAACATTTCAAATAAACAACCCAATCCCACATCAACAAGAACTGGAAAAACAACAACAAAGAAAGCCCAGAGCAAGCAGAAGGAAGGAAATAATCAAGATCAGAGCAGAACTGAATGACATAGAGACTAAAAGAACAATTAAAAGGATCAATAAATCCAGGGACTTGTTCTTTGAAAAGATAAACAAAATTGACAAGCTTTTAAGCAGAAGATGCAAATAAAGAAAATCAGAAATGAAAGAAGAGGAATTACGACCGATACCACAGAAATACAAAGGATTGTAAGAAATTACTACAAATAACTATATGCCAAGAAATTTGAAAACCTGGGTGAAATGGACACATTTCTAGAAAAATATAATCTTCCAAAACTGAATGAAGAAGAAGCACAAAGTCTGAACACACTGATAACAGCTGGTGAAATTGAAGGTAATCAAAAAACTCCAGGCACACAAAAGCCCTGGATCAGATGGTTTCATAGGACAATTTTATAAAATATTTAAGGAAAAGCTAACCCCTGTCCTTCTCAGACTATTCCAAAAAAATCCAAGAATAAGGAAGACTCCCAAGTCTTTGTATAAGGCCAGCATCATTCTAATCCCAAAACCAGATAAAGATACAACAAAGAAATACAACTACAGGCCAATATTGCTATTCAACACAGACTCTAAAATATTCAATAAAATATTGGCAAACCGCATTCAGCAATACATTAAAAAGATCATCCACCATGATCAAGTGAGATTCATCCTAGGGATGCAAGGATGGCACAAGATTCACAAATCAATACATGTAATACATCACATAAACAAAAGGAAAAACAAAAATCACATGATCATATCAATAGATGCAGAAAAAGCATTTGATAAGGTACAGTACCCATTTATGATAAAAATACTTAGCAAAGTGATAATAAAGGGGGCATATTTCAACATAATAAAGGCCATATGTGAAAAACCTACCACCAACATCATACGCATGGGCAAAAACTAAAAGCTTTCCCACTAAGATCGGGAACAAGACAAGGATGTCCACTTTCACCACTTCTACTCAACATAGTATTGGAAGTCCTAGCCACAGCGATCAGACAATAAAAAGAAAGAACAGGCACCCAAATTGGAAAGAAAGAAGTAAAACTGTCATTGTTTGCAGATGACGTGATAGTGTACATAGAAAACCCTAGAGACTCCACCAAAAAACTACTCGACCTAACAAGTGAATTTGGCAAAACAGCAGGATACAAAGTCAATATCCAGAAATCAAAGGCATTTTTGTATACCAACATTGAAATATTAGACTCAGAAATCAGGAAAAAAATCCCATTTACTATAGCAAGAAGAAAAATAAATTTCCTAGTAATAAGCCTAACCAAGGAAGTAAAAGATCTATACTCAGAAAACTACAGTACACTAAAGAAAGAAATTAAGGAAGACAAATAAATGGAAGCATATACCATGGTCACAGATTGGAAGACTTAACATCATCAAAATGCCCATTCTTCTCAAAGGAATTTATAATTTCAACACAATCCCTAGTAAAATACCAGTGACATAGTTCACAAATATAGAACAACAATTTCAAAAATTTATATGAAACCATAAATGACCCTGAATAGCTACAGTAATTTTGAGAGAGAAGAACAAAGTAGGAGGGATCACTACCTGACATCAAACTATATTACAAGGCCACTGTAATCAAAACAGTCTGGTACCGGCATAAGAACAGACACATAGATCAATGGAACAGAATAGAAAGCCCAGAAATAAACTCATATATCTTTGATCGATTAATATTCAAAATAAGGGACAGAAGCATAAATGGAGTAAAAATAGCTTCTTCAATAAATGGTGTTGGGAGATCTGGACAGTTACATGCAAAAACCTGAAATTCAACCACCAACTTATACCACACACAAGAATAAACTCAAGGTAGATAAAAGACTTAAATGCAAGTCATGACACCATAAAAGCTTGGAGGAGAACACAGGCAGGAAAATCTCAGATATTCCACACAGCAATATTTTCACTGATATGTCCCCTAGAGCAAGGGACATAAAGAATAAACAAATGGGACTTCATCAAAATAAGAAGCTCCTGCATGGCTAAAGGAAACATCAGCAAAATGAAAAGGGAACCAACTGTATGGAAAGATATATTTGCCAATGATACCTTGGACAAGGGTTTGATTTCCAAAATGTATAAAGAACTCACATGACTCCACTCCAGGAAGACAAACAATCCAATTACAAAATGGGCAAAGGAAATGAATAGACACTTCTCCAAGGAGGACATCCAAAGGGCCCAGAGACATATGAAAGGATGCTCAGCATCACTAGCCATCAGAGAGATGCTGATTAAAACCACAATGAGATACCACTTCACAGTCAGAATGGCTATCATAAATCAACAAACAACAAGTGCTGTCAAGGGTGTGGAGAAAAGGGAACCCTAGTACACTGTTGGTGGGAATGCAGACTGGTGCAGCCACTGTGAAGAACAGTTTGGAATTTCCTCAAAAAACTAAAAATGGAATTGCCTTTTGACCCAGCAATTCCACTGCTGGGATTATACCCTAAGAATCCGGAAACACCAATTCAGAAGAACCTATGCACCCCAATGTTCACAGCAGCACAATTTTCAATAGCCAAGTGTTGGTAGCAACCTAAGTGCCCAACAGTAAATGAGTGGATCAAAAACCTATGGTACATTTACACAATGGAACACTACATAGCAGAAAGGAAGGAGGAGCTCCTACCCTTCACGATACCATGGATGGAACTGGAGAGAATTATGCTAAGTGAAGTAATCCAGGCGGTGAAAGAGAAATACTATATGGTCTCACTTATAAGTGGAAATCGGTCCTATCACCTGTGATAGGACCATAGCTAGAAAAGACCACAGGAAACATTCATTATACTGCTGATAAGTAACTCAAGAATTTAGCTGTAAAGAAGAGACACACTAGTATTTTGACCATACAGGAATATATACACACAAAGACACACACGCATCAACACAACATGATTCTTTGCCAGTTTTTCGGGTCTTAAGAAGGATCTATTTACTAGGGCTTATTCTGCTCTATTTAACTTGCTTGAGAGCCACAAAATTATGTATTTAATAGGTTATTACTCATAGTTTGGAAAATACTGAATTTGGCTACAAAGGAGAGAGAGAGAGGAGGTGGTAATTAGGATACAGACATTCTTGAATTTAATGATGCTGTGGAGAGATGATAAAAGAATTTACAAAAGATGATGCATAACATTCTACTTTGAAGTTTCTATACTATTATGGTACTAACCATATTATTCATGAAAATGTTATATTCCCTCAGGAGGTGTGCCTCTTAGTCATTGTATAAAATAATATCATGAAGACAAAAGTACTCTGGCTCACATATTTTTGGAATTTGTTTTTCTATTACCTGCTTATAAACTGAGGTATTAGGAATAAATTTTGACTGATTTATGTTGCTTTCATTCACCCTAATAGCAATATCTTATTTATAAATAATTCTTTTGCATCACAACAACAATTCGTACTCCATAATAATGACCAAATATAGATCAAGAGAGACATGAAGAACAAATTGGTATGTTATCATTTTACTCACTATTTAGAGATGGTATTCTCAAAGACTTCCCTTAAGGATCTCACTGTCTTCTTCTGGGACCTTTACATTTTGTGAAATATTCCTCCCTTTTAGTTCTAGAAAAGTACCCAACTACTCAGGTCACTTCAATGATGAGGATAGCGTTCAGGCCTGAAAGAAGTCCCCTGCCAACTTTCAGTAAAAATAAAATATAGAAAATGTCAGATCCTTATTCAACATGCAAAAAATGAAAACCCCTTGGTTTTATCATTTAGACTACCACTATTGGAATTCAATAATAAAAACTTCTGAAAACAAAGACAATATATATTCAGCTGAGTGTCCTATATATTGGTGGGAAAATTTAGAAAATCAGAAACAATGTGAACAATAAAATACAAATTCTTAAAGGCATTAAGTGGTTGAGATAAACATCACGATTTCATTCTTCTGGCTGAAGTATCAGGCTGTCTTATCCCATCTGATAGTTCCCACACTTTATGCATGCATTTCCCTAAAGATGCTCTGTGAGTTTTTTCCTCAAGCAGATTTGACAGTCTGCAGTAAGAGTGGCAAAGCAAGGAAAAGCATTAATTTACTTTGCGTTGAGTATTTTAGTCAACAGTGGTTGAATCGATGGAGTTCAGAGTTAGACTGTAGTGGTAAAGAGTAAAATAAAGGGACCACAAGAAGTGTGAATAAATGAAAAGAAAAATTACTTATGTCCCCTATAAATCTGAGGAGTAATTTTTTATTAAGAATAGATGTTGTGGTTAACTATTCAACACATAAAAGCTAGGACGATTGAGGGCAATAATAAGATCTAGGCCCTGGTCATTGGTCAATTAGCAAACGTGACTGCAAAGGAGCAGTAGAACTAAGGTCAACTGGGTGTCGGATGGGTGGTCCGCATGCCTGCGAAACCCAGAATGTAGATGAAGTTATTGGTGGATAAGATGTTAGCAAATCTGATGCCCAATTCTTTGAGGTTTGTGCAGGGTTGATTTAGGCATTGGTGTTAACAGTAAGAAAGAAAGGTCAATAGTGGTTTAATGAGATGGCTACCAGTTGAGTGGTTTAAGTGGCTTTGGTAATCAAAGCAAATTGAGACCAGATGTCTGGTCTGTGTCACACCTGAAGATTCTGAGAATGGAAATTTCTCTGTCTGCTGTGCTTCCCATGCTGCTGACCTCAACATTTGATGGGTAGGTTTATCAGAATTAAATGGGATAAGGAACTTTTCATAAGTGAGAGTAGAAAGAAGATTGTTGTTGCTGTCATAAAAGGAAGATTCCATAAATGACAAGATAACGATTACAGAGAAAAGAAGTTAAGGAACACAGAATAAAGATGATGATGATGATGATGATGATGATGATGATAATAATAATGGAACTAGGCAGAAATGTGTGTAGGGTCTAAAAGATGATAGGTCCTTAGTCAGCCACCTGTCATTTTTTTAGTACCTACTGGAAGAAGTGGATTTGATTAGTCCGTTTTAGATCTCTCATAGAAGACTTCACTTTTCTGTGTTTTTTCAAGGGTTCTAACTTTAAGTAATGTTACTTTAATGATAGATGATTGTGCATTTTTTGCCAGATAAATAAAAATGAAAATATTTTATGTAAAATATTGAATGTAATTTTACAAATTCTTAATCTGTATTGTTTCCCCAACCACTGTCCAAATTTGAGCTCCATACATTATCTTCACCTGTATGTTGCTTTATGCTTCTCAGGTGGATATCCCTGAGTCTGCACATTATATGCTTTTACTAATACTTTTATTCAAAGAAGAAATCAGCAAATCGAATTGCCAGCCAGGCATTGTACTAGTATCAGATTTCATTGTAACAAATATGAGACGAGACACCCCCCAAAATGGAATTATCTTCTGGAGGTTGGGCCCCTTGTAGCACAGGCTTCCCCCACCACATGAGTGTGCTAGGAACCCCTCTGTATTGGTGTACCAACCAGCATTGTTGTGAGAGGCTGCATTTGGCTGCAGCAAATTTTCTTTGAAGGCTCAACATGTTTGCCCATTTTATGAAGGGTGATTTATGAGCACGCCTGCCCATACCATGTTGAGTGTTCAGCACTTTTTTGACCAAAAACGGCAAAACCCCCCATGTCCCACCCTCCCTATTCACACTATCTTGCCCCAGTGACTTTTTTTTGTTTCCGCAGATGAAAAAATTTCCTCAAAGAGAAACATTTTTCTGATGTGGAAGAGGTGAAGCAAAAAACAGTTAGAAACACTACAAGGCATCAAAATCAACAAGTTCAAAAGCTGTTTTAAACAGGGGGAAAAAAGTCTCAATAGATGTATTGCATCAGATGGAGAGTGCTTCAAAGGTGACTGAGGTTTAAACATATTAGAATAAATACACAAATTTTTATAAATACATTCCAGGGTTTTTTGGGTCCCTCCTCATATGTGATAATACATTGGTATTATAGAGATCACATTTTGTTTCTATTTTTCATAGAAGATATGTATATGTATTTTTATTTACAAAATAAATACATTTTAAGGTTGAACTTGGGAAGTGGTTGCCTTGCAATCACAGAAACATGGGGACTTTGAGGCCTTCACCAAGGAAAGACAATATATTACCTTCCTGTGTGTTTTCCTCCCTCCTTTGGGATTTATTGATTTCTGAAGCTACTTTATTTTGCTTTCAGAGCATGCCCATCTCCAAGTATTACTCTTCCAACTAGCTTGATTCCTTTCACTTTACATGGCTAGAGTTTTTAAGATGTTGTTCTAGTTAAGACTATAATTAAATATAAACTTTTTAGATAATCCATCAGCAACCCAATATATTCCCCCTCCAATACCACCATTGTCTATTGAATACAGAACTTGGTATGATTACAGTAGATACTAATATTTGGAGAAATTTGATGCTTTGACCCTTCCAGTTTCACAAATTTAAATGATTAGAGAAATGTAGAAAGGAAATAATATAATGAATAACCTATTGTACTGGGTGTATATATTACAAACAATGAGAAACAATAATGTATGTGAATAATTTTTATATCTCTCCAAAGTAATGTGCCTAAATAATTCTTCATTTGATAGTAAAAGGAAGACCTATATATTGACATTTATACCAAGCCCATCTGTATAAATTAAGACTCCTTCATCAAAACATATGTTCACTTTTGCTTTATGTATTTATTGTGGAATTTCTCATACATATCCATATATTGAGAGATAGGTAGAATGAAGCCACCTGTGTGCTTCATCTTGGTTCAGTAAGCATCAGCCGATGGCCAATCACCATTCTTTTGCATACCCACCATCTCACTCTGCCTCACCGGTGCTTATGAACAAACACGTGCAGTATATTGAGTCTTGTCTTAAGCCAAACACTGACTCATTTTAACCTATACCTTCTCTTCCTCCTCTAACTTGACCTGCTCATAACCCCCACCTCTATCTCTGCTCTTCTTTTAATTTTTTTATAGTGCTATTTCTCTGATGGTGCAACTCTGCCAGGAGTCAAAATGAAGGTCAGCACTGAGTACAGCCAGCTCAGATGAAGGAGACACAACACTGATGCTTCTTGCTCTGCCCTCCTTTGTTCTCACCAGTGGCTGCATATGGTGGCTGCACGATGGTGGAGGGGGAGGTCTTGGTGCATGTGAAGATCACTCTTTTGCTGCTCTGGCAGGGGGTGTTTCCATTTCTTTCTGGATGGCCCCAGATTGGAAAATCTCAACGGCACGGTCCCCCAGAGATGGTGATTCCCATGAGGCATGCCAGCAGCATGAAGCCTGGAGGCTGGCTCACTTACAGCCTGCATTTCGGGGGCCAGAGACACACTGTCCACATGAAGGTCAACAAGCTTTTCCTGTCCAGACACCTCCCAGTGTTCACCTACAGCGACCAAGGTGCCCTCCTTGAGGACCAGCCTTTCGTCCAGAATGACTGCTATTATCATGGCTTTGTGGAGGGGGACCCAGAGTCCCTGGTGGCCCTCAGTACCTGTTCAGGGGGTTTTCGAGGAATATTACAGACAAATGACATTGTGTATGAAATAGAGCCCAAAAGGAGTTCTACCACATTTGAACATCTCATATATAAGATGGACAGTAAGGAGACACAATTCCCACCCATGAGATGTGGATTGACAGGTGAAGAAATAGCACAACAACTGAAGTTTCAAGAGAGTGTTAATTTCACTCTGAGGCAGAGTGGGTATGAAGGTTGGTGGACCCACAAGCGGTTTCTGGAGCTGGCAGTGGTGGTGGACCACAATCGGTATCTTCATCACAGAAGTAACACCACAAATGTGCAGTACGAAGTATGCCTCGTTGTCAATGAGGTTGATAACTTCTTGAGTTCACTGGATGTTGATGTGGTTTTGATGGGAATTGAGGTCTGGACTGAAAGAAACCCGATGCCCATAGATAAAATAGATGGTCTCCTGACAGACTTTTGCATCTGGAAGAAAATTAGCTTTAATAACCGCTTACCCCATGATGTTGCACATGTTTTTGTAAAGCGTTTCTACGGTATTACTGTGGGCATAGCCTATTTGGGGAGAGTATGTGACTTTCGTTTCAATTGTGGAGTTGATAGTTTCATGACTGATGATTTGTATGACTTTGCATACATCGTGTCCCATGAGCTTGGTCATAATTTGGGTATGGAACATGATGGAGACACTTGTAAATGCGGGCACAAGACCTGCATAATGTTTCCAGCAAAAACAAGTGCAACTAGGTTCAGCAACTGCAGCTATGCCAACTTCACGAACACCGTTGCGAAACAAAATTGTTTGTTCTTTTCATCTAGCACAGGGAACGTCTTCACCCTTACGCGGTGTGGAAACAGCGTGGTTGAAGGAGGAGAGGAGTGCGACTGTGGGGCTTTACAGCTGTGTGCAAACGATCCGTGCTGTCAGTCAAGCTGCACTCTGAGGCCTGGGGCTGCTTGTGCTTTTGGGCTTTGTTGCCAAGACTGCCACATCGTGCCAACCGGCACAGTTTGTAGACATGAGGAAAATGTATGTGACCTCCCAGAGTGGTGCAATGGGACGTCCTACCATTGTCCGGAAGATGTGTATGTGCAGAATGGGATCCCGTGCGAGGACGGCGGCTACTGCTATGAGAAGAGGTGCAACAGCCGTGAAGTACAGTGTAGGAACATTTTCGGCAAAGAGGCCAAGAGTGCAGATCAGAGTTGCTACTCCAAAATGAACACCCAAGGTGACCGGTTTGGGAACTGTGGTATCCGTGGCTCCGGATATGTGCGGTGTAACATGTCAGATGTCCTGTGTGGGAGGGTTCAGTGTGACAACGTGACAGAAATTCCCCTGCTGAGAGATCATTCTACTGTGCATTGGACTCACTTCAATGGTGTTACTTGCTGGGGTACCGACTACCACTTGGGGGTGACCATACCTGACGTCGGCAATGTGACAGATGGCACAGAGTGTGGTGCAGAACACGTGTGCATCAGAAGGAAGTGTGTCCACCTGTCTCTTCTGGTAACTGGTTGTTCACCTGAGACCTGCAACATGAACGGGGTCTGCAACAACAGGAATCACTGCCACTGCAGCCAGGAGTGGGACCCCCCCACCTGCCTGACAAGGGGCCATGGAGGAAGTATCGATAGTGGCCCACCCCCTGGGAGGAAAGAGAATGAAAAGGAACAAGTGAAGCATTACCTGCTACTATTTTGGCTTTTTTCTTTTTTGATATTGTTATGTTTGTTACTTTTGGTTCTTTATAACATACTAAAGGACAACTTTTTAGAAAAGCAGAATGTTCCAACTTCACCTTAGGAAAAAAAGCAAAAAGTAACAATTAAAGCAAATCCCAAATGATCTCTCCCATGTATTAACTGTCAGTCTCCTGACTGTAGAACGATGACAGCATGTGTCACAGAGCATGGACAGAACATTTCTGAGTTATTTTATCATTTAGG